>OMOU01088304.1:0-11369 GCA_900312585.1 Malacocephalus occidentalis
GTGGATGACATCCTGTTGGCAGCCCCCACCAAGGAAAGCTGCATAAAGGCAACCGCAAACTTGCTCCAAAGAGTAAGTGAAAAAGGCTACAAATGAAGAAGGCGAAACTACAATTGGTCCAGTCTGGTATTCTGTTTCTAGGAACCAGAATAGGAGGGAATAGGAGGGAGATAAGTACAACACATCTAGAGTCCATCTCCGCATTCCCAAAGCCGACTACGGTGGCCCAGATGTTGTTATTCCTGGGGCTAACAGGCTACAGCAGAAACTACATTCCGGAGTATGTAGACCGGACTACCTTGCTCAGGGACCTGGTCAAGGAAGCAGGATGTAGAAACCTGAGAGGGTCCCTAGTGTGGAACCCGCAAGCAGAAGAAGCTTTTAGGAACCTCAAGTCAGCCATGAACAGTGCCATTGTATTGGCGGCACCGGACTACGAAGCCCCTTTCCATTTGGATGTGACAGAGAAAGGAGGGACTGTGAATGCAATCCTGTGGCAAAAGCAGAGAGGCAACAGGAAGGTGCTGTATTATCACAGTTCCCAGCTCGACGGACACTTGCCGGTCGATTGGTCATACTGCTTTGTGATTGGAAGAAGAGACCCTGTCTGAAACTATATACATAAGCTGAGCTGAGCTTAGTCCGTTGAGTCTTTCTGCATAGCACTCTGTGTGTGACATAGAGAGTCTCCCGATGCATCGCTTCTCAACCCTCCTCTTTTTTAGAGTAACAGTCTTAGAAATAAATTCTATAATTTTAACCTGCAGACTTGGCATTCTCGTGTTTTTACGCAACAACATTAAACATTCAGATAATTCTAAGGATTGTGTTGATTACACATTAACATATCGTACACCTCCACTGCAGTACTCCCAGCAGGTTATTTGGTATAAAATCACTTTTTATCAAACACAGACATGATTTAAGAGATTTAACCCTACATATTGTACTGCTTTAGTGTAGACCAGGGGTGTCAAACATGCGGCCCGGGGGCCGGATGCGGCCCGCAAGCTGATCCAATCCGGCCCGGGAGGCAATTTGATTAACTAGATTGATTTCTTCTTTCTTCTTCTCATGAATTTGTTCATTTTATCCACAAACACACAAGAATTCCGGTTATAGCTCCTACAAATATCCACTAAGCTGGCCAATTCCCGGCCAATGCACACACACCTCTTTACTGCATTTCGTTGTACTGGTATGCGTACTCAATGACAATAAAGTTGAATCTAATCTAAATTGGTGAGCAATGAAACAAGTTTCCCTAAATATCTGACTTCTGTGGAAATTCCTCAAGACAATTCAAAATGAGGCTCAGTAGTGTGTGTGGCCTCCATGTGCCTGTATGCACTCCCTACAACATCTGGGCATGCTCCTGATGAGACGACGGATGTTCTCCTGAAGGATCTCCTCCCAGACCTGGATCAGGGCATCAGTCAACTCCTGGACAGTCTGTGGTGCGATGTAACGTCGGTGGATGGAACGAGACATGATGTCCCAGGTGTGCTCGATTGGTTTCAGGTCTGGGGAACGGGCAGGCCAGTCCATAGCATCAATGCCTTCGTCATGCAGGAACTCCTGACACACTCCGGCCTGCTGGAGGTCGTTTTGTAGGGCTCTGGCAGTGCTCCTCCTGTTCCTCCTTGCACAAAGGACCAGATAGCGGTCCTACTGCTGGGTTGTTGTCCTCCTACGGCCCCCTCCATGTCTCCTGGTATCTCCTCCATGCTCTTGACACCGTGCTGGGAGACACAGCAAACCTTCTTGCCACAGTGTGCATTGATGTGCCATCCTGGATGAGCTGCACTACCTGAGCAACTTATGTGGGTTGCAGACACTGCCTCATGCTACCTCTAGTGGTAAAAGTAACCAAAAATCAGCCAGAAAAGTTAGGACAGGGAAATGGTCTGTGGCCACCATGTGCAGAACCATTCCTTTATAGGGGTTGTCTTGCAAATTGCCTCTCATTTCCACCTGTTGTCTGTTCCATTTGCACAACAGCAGGTGAAATTGATTCACAATCAGTGTTGCTTCCTAACTGGACAGGTTGATATCCCAGAAGTGTGATTGACTTGGAGTTACATTGTAATGATTATGTGTTCCCTTTATTTTTTTGAGCAGTGTATTAGAAAACATTCGAAAATAGATCATCTGCCTGAGATGCATGTACGTAACATATTGCTTCATTTGAGAGTAGCTATGTGGAAATATAATCAATGTTGGACACACTGGGACTCACACGTCTTTTTGTTTCTATTAAGACAATCAATATGTATTCAGGAGCAATATAACCAACTCAAAGAGTGTTAGAGGAAATAATACAGCCCACTTAATAAGAATCATTACTAAACTAAAATGCATCATAAAACATTTCTAAATAAAACTGCAATGACAAAAGGTGATAAAAACAGCAATACTTAGTAATTAGTTATAATATATACAGCAGTAATTAGTTATAATATATTATAATTATACAAAATTATTTTCTATAATTATATTACTTAAAATGTTGAGAGCCCAAAATGTCTTGATGCAAGTGTGGTAATATATATTTTATCATAGTCAACATAGTAATCCATGTCATTTTGTCACAATTACTAAAACCGTAATTTAGAAAAACCTATTTATACAGTGGGTAGCCACAAATAAGTAAATGTATGGGAAGCACAAAAAAGGTGGAGGCTGTTGCCATGGGGATAAGTCTTAATGTCGCCCCCTTCTTAGATCTCTCAGACCAAAATGCATTTTTTTGAATGATTCAATTTAAAATTATTTCAAATTTGAGCTGAAACAGGGGGTTCACCTAAACTTTAAGACCACTTGCACATAGACAGACCTACAATGCTAAGATAATTATAGTGTTACACGGCAATTGCAACTGTGTGCACGCACACGCCCTGAGTATTACAATGATATCATTAATCAACATCTAAGCTTAGCTTGGATTAAGGATATCCTTTATTTATATATCACTGCATCTTCCTTATTCTTTGGCAATAGCTGCTAGTTCTACAAGTGAAATCATAGGTGTATTATGTTGACAAGGTCTTAAAGATGGGCATTAGTCTCCTCAGGGAAGGCAGGAACACAAGCAAGAGTTGGAATGAGTCGCACGTACACATCAACACCGTTCAGGAAGACCTCCTCATTTAGGAACTCGTTGTGGTCATGCAGCAGAATGGGTGTCCTGTTCATTGGAGAAAAGCCAACAGCAGGAATACCCACCTAGGTTCAAGAGACATGTGAGAGTTAGTTAGTACGTAGCGCTAGCTACAGTACATGGAAGCCTGGTGACAAGCCACAACATAAGTGGCAGAAATCCATTGGACATTTGACATCACACATTAGTTAGCATTTTACATACATGTGTTGGGTAAAGTACAAAGGAACGCCTTTGTTGACTGAATTCCCACATTCCAAAATAGACAATGTCACAAATAACACTGTCTCATAAAGTATTATTTCAACTGGTCTTGTTTTTTGCGTCATTACTAACTCATGTCATTTCAGATCCAGCCACTTCCCTCTGCCCTGCAATCACCTCATTGCCCTCACCTGGTTAATTCTCCAACCACCTTGTTGACTCCTCAGTATATACACCAGCCCACTTCCCTTTGTTCCCTGCCAGATTGTCTTGTGTGTTGTACCAAGCTCTCCTGCGTTTCTTGCTAGTGTTTCTCACCTAGCCTATATAAGATCGATATAGAGCGGGTCTGCTCTCTTCTCTCTCCTAGACCCAGTCGACTGGTCCTGAGCCCTCGTTGGCTCTCTCTTAGGTCTTGGTCCTGCATCCGCGATGCCGAGCGGTTACCTTTGTGCTGTGCTCCTGATACGCATTTTGTAGTAGTCATTCTTCGTTATTACACTAGACAAGCTAAATATGAGGACGAAGTACCTCGTTTCCTTTTAAACACTACTAGCCATGACGTAGTATATAGATTTCTTGGCTAAGCATCAGTCTAGAATAACTATCACGAGAACATCAGTCGACTCCCTCCCTGCGAGCCACGCAGTATTTGTTTTAAGAGGATAAAGGGTGATTGATTCTCCTTTAATTCCGGACATCGATGGACCACCACTGCGAAGGAAACAATAATTCCCAGTCCTGCTGCCTCAGGATCATCAACACACAACTGTGCCGAACTCAACACAGTTCTGCCATCTCCAGCAAGGCGAACCACGTGAGCATAAGCACGTAACCCTGCTGAACTCGAAGCAATTCTTTGGGAAAGAATAAGTCACCTTTGGATCGCTGCAGATGCAATCCCAAATGCAGACAGCATGTATAACCAAAAAAATAATATTTAATAAATGCTGGGACAGGCAGGTAACAGGCGGGCAGGTAGCAGGGTAGCAGGTTAGCAGGTAACAGGCGGGCAGGTAACAGGCGGGCAGGCTAGCCGCTTAGCAGGGTGCTCACTGACATGAAGACAGGTAACAAACAGTAGGATCTGACAAGGAACACAGGACTGGGGCAGACTAAAATAGGGAGACTAACGAAGGAAGTGACAAGAGCTGACAACAATCAAGGGCAGGAAAACAGAACAGCAGATTACAAAAATGACAGACAACTACAAAAATGGCCAACAAGAACAGAACACATGAAAGACAGGGGAAAACTAAAAACAAGCAGGGGGAAGATAAATAATACAAACCGGTTCTAACAGAAAACAGAAATAGATTGTGACAGAACCCCCCTCTCAATGGATGGATCCCAGACGTCCCAAAATGCGACGTGGTGCGCTGAGAAGGGAGGGTGGAGGGGGTCCGGAAGAGGGATTAAGAGGAAGTTCAGCCGGAAGGACACCCTGCGGGATCTGGAGGCAGAGACGCCTGAGGCGGCGGGACGGTCGTCGGGGCAGTCGCAGGCGGGGACGTCGGGGTGGTCACAGGCAGAGTCATCGGGGTAGTTGTCGACGGAGTCACAGGCAGAGTCGGAGGCGCAGTCGGCGCGGTCGCAAGCAGGGTCGTTGGGGCCCTAGTCGCAGGCGTCAGTCGCCACAGGAGTCGGTGTAGCCGGCACCACAGGCAGGGTCTTCATCGCAGGCAGAGTCGCCGGGGTAGTAGTCATCGGAGCAACAGATGCAGAGTCGGAGGCGCAGTCGGCGCCACAGGTGGGGTAGTTGTTGCAGTCACAGTTGTCACAGGCGGGGTAGTCAACTGAGTCACGACTGCCTGATCTGAACCAGAGGGTGCTTTGTTGTTGGACTTCTGTGCTAGTCATGGACTAGCCATAACAAACACCATGTTCGAACATAGGGTGGCTCATAACTGTACCTGGCCACCTTAGGCCAAAAATCAATGATCAACTTTGTAGTCATATCAGCAGTTCTGCGGTCCCATATTTTGGACACTCAGGTGAAGAGAGGTGCAGAGCTGTCAACTGATCACCACCTGGTGGTGAGTTGGATCAGATGACGATCCTGCTCCCTTAGTTAGCACACAGAGGAACACAGCTATTTAAAAAGCAATACAAGAAAAGGGGGAAAGTAAAAACACTTTAAAGTTAATGACTGCTGATACTTACTGCTCTGATAAAACGGCTATCAGTGGCTGCAGGAAATATCTCCTTTTCCAAAAGCATATTCCTACACATATAAAACATCCATTAGCCATTAGTATTAGTATACTTTCACAGGGAAAAAAGGTAAACATGCACATAAGTATGGGCTGAAAATATAAAACTAGTATTCATAAACAAATGCACAATGCACAAGATTCAAGTGTATTCGTACACATACAGGATTTGCAGTAAAATGAAATAGTGGCGATGTCCAAATAGCATATAAACAGCAACAAGGCAATATTAAAACAAAACAAAAAATAAATTAATTTTATACATTTTGGGGGAAAAAGCTATGTGTTATGTACAGTGGGGGAAATAAGTATTGAACACATCAACATTTTGCCCAGTAAATGTATTTCCAATGAACCTTGTAACGGGGTGGTTTGGACCCAGATGCAGAACAACCAGAACGCGGGTGGAAATACAATGTTCTTTATTTACAAATCAAGAAGGCAGAAATCGTGGTCGTCGGGAGTAGCAGGTTCGGCATTGGGCAGGCAGTTGATCAGGCGGAGGTACAGGTAAGGAGTTTGCTGGCGGATCGTCAGGGACAGGCTGGGTCTGGGAATCGGGAAGACAGGAAACAGGAGAAGTTGTGGTGCCGATGCGGGGTTGGCAGGTGGATTGTCGGGGACAGGCCGGGTCTGGGTATCAGGAAGACAAGAAGCAGGAGGAGGGTGTCGTACTACCACGGATGTGTAGAACGGGGATCGGGAACAGAAGGTTGACGGTGTTCTCCGGGGATCAGTCAGGAAGAGCAGGTCGGGGACAGGCAGGTTCGGCAACAGGTAATCAATCCGGAAAATGCTGGACAGTCTTGCGTACATAGCAGAGATACAATCTGGCAGAGTGCGTGTGGAACGGTGGTGTATATATAGGAAGGCAGGTTTGAGTGGAAACAGGTGGAGGTGATTGAATGATTGAATGATTGAATGATTGAATGATTGAACTCATGGAGCTGGCATATGGATCATGACAAATTTGGTAATATCAATAAACGTGTAAGCATACCATCATAATACACTTCTACCTAACTGGTTCTGGTGTCTGGAGCTCGGTGGCAAGCGTCGTTGTTGCATTCAAGGTGGGCAGAGTGGTTCGGTGTCGGATTTCAACGGGCGGTCGGCTGCCCTTTTATCCTAAGACAACAACTGCGTAATCGATGCGTACAGTTATCATAGACGGAGCTAGGTGGAGTTTTGCACTACAGCGTGGCTAGTAGGGGACATGTCCTCAAACAGAGCTTCTTGGGTCTAATAACCGGGTAATTACCACCACACAACGCGCAGGATCGAGGCTGAAGGACCGAACTCAGACCGGAGGGAGTTTTGACCAGTTGGCGAGGAGGTGAAGAGGGTTGGCACGGGCTGAACCACCCCCCCCGGTAGGGCAGGAGGCAGAGCGCCCGATCAGAGCAGGACCCCATGTTAGACTCGTAGAGCTTAGAGGAAGAAGAGCCTGATATAGTACTAGGTCATGCATGCGCATTCAGCTCATTCGACCAATGAGTCGGATCAACATGACTGGGCAGACCCTTGACCCCTTTATTCCAGAAGGCGGGGTCAAGGCGAGCCAGGTTACATGTCTCCCTGGCTGCTGCCCCCTGGTGGTTAGACCCAGGAGAGAGTCTTTCATCTCCGTGGAAAACATAGCAACAGTAGACTAATTATTCACTCATCACCAGGTGTGAAAGGGCAGTGAATGGAGGATCTTGGGGAACCCGTGTTGTGGAGGCCCTACAACAACAATTAATTCCTTTCACTTGAGCAGACAATAAACTATACATTTATACAATACATAAATAGAAAGCACATGCATGTGTGCATGTTTATGTGTGTGTGTGACACCTCTCCTAACACCATCACTAACTTGTGTGTCTGTACGTCTAGGCATGAAATAATAGTATTTGGAAATTATTTAGCATATTGTATGTACTTAGATGTTGGTAATGCACTCAAAATGGCACGTCTGCTCTTATCCCAGCTTTTATGCAGGCAACCTAGCAATTATGAAACTTGTTTTATTAACCTTGCAACTTTGAATGCTTGAATGCTGTTCTATACTTATCTTTATGTAACATGATATATTTGTCACGATCTGCATCTTTTCTTTGGACTCCATGCTGGACGTTCTCATTTATCCCCTGTCTTGTTGTTTTTCAATCTCCACCTTCCCCATTTGTCTTAGTTTGTTTACTTCCTACTTACTTTATTCAGGTGTTTCTCGTCTCGTTAGTTTCCTACTTAAGCCTGCCCCATTCCTTTGTTTCAGATGCTATTGTCGTTTGTGTCTGGAAGTACCTGTATCCTGTATCCTGTAACCTTGTTTCCTGTATCCTTTGACCTTGTTTCCTGTGTTACCTGTTTGCCTGCCTGCCTGCCCCAGCATTTTTGGAAATGAAAATATTTTGTGTGAAACATGCTGCCTGCACTTGCGTATTTTCCCCACCGCCAACCAGCAACGATCCTGACTGTTGTGACAATGTTGCTGTTGCTTTCTACAATTGCTTTGGATAAAAGCATCTGCCAAATGCCCTAAATGTAAAATAAAAATACAAATATGTAGAAATGTATATATACTGAATGTAGAATTGCTATTGAAACAAATATATATTTGCCACTACTGTACAGTATGTCTAAAAATATTCATGCTATGATGATTTGGTATTATGAACAGATTATAAACAGAACTATGAAGTAATACCGTTGCATGAGTTTCTTCCAGTACTTCATGGACACTCCTGGAGCCACTGATAAAGCCTTGTCCCACTGCAAACATAGAGGAAACGACATATTCCAGTTGCTATAGAAACACAGAACAGCTAGGATGTCAATACTTTCCTCCATTGGTTCGAGGGTTGGGCAAGTGAACATAACGTGTTTTGCAAATGTTCCAAATTTGCAAAACGGCACAAATATTTTTGACACATCAACGCAGGTGTATAACATATGGGGCAAAGGATTATGGAATGGCTTGCATGCGGGCGGTTGCTTGCATCATGTTGAAGGGGTAGGACAAAAGTTGAACTTCATGCAAATTATTACCATGTGATTCCCATGTGATTTCACAATCAACATTCAGTGAGTGCTGGCGGACTCGTTTAAAATTGAATTTCCTGGTTTTAAGCACTTTCCTCAATAACGTTAACTCTCACAAGCAGTAATTGAAGTTACTGAAGTAATGGAAAATGTAGCATTAAGTGTTGCAGCTTGATGGTTGAACCATAAACCACAATGTTTTGGGAAGAGGTTTCAACAGCTTTTCAAAAGGACAATGTGTTGGCGACCACCACACACACACTTCCTACCTGTCCAAGCTCCACCATTAGTTCACAGTAGCGCTGGACCTGTCCCAGTCTCAGGTGGATGTCGGCTGCTTCCTTTAACCTCTCCTCCTTACTGGGAGCTCCGATGCCTCCTCCAAACTTAGACATTTGGACTATGGTCAACTCCTGGGCATCTGACTAGAACACAGAAACGAATATAGCAAATTATGTCTTATTGTTATTTTGCTATGAAATGGGGAAACAACCCAGATGTCTGTCTGGAAGAAATAACAGGGCGGCGAGCTGATGACTAATGAATGGAGTCAAGTAATCCCGGTCAGGTTCCAGCAGGTAACACCACTAGACCCATTGTGACTTGGACCGCTGAGTCTGCCTCTCGCTCCCTGGTGCTTTGGAGCTTTAGAGGGCTTTATTGAAGATTACAGATGCATTTTGGCTCTTCGGCTAAATTGAATGGTGCCACATTTGTTCTATAGGTTGAAATGAAATGTTGAAATAATACATAGACATAGATTATGTGCACACTGAAAAAACAGTTGGGCTGAGGGGTACGTGAGGAGATTGGAGAGGAAAACATTATTTTGGTGGAGAGTAGAAGAGGAGTTTCAGCAGAGCTGAATGAACATATTGTATTCATAGAAATATTAATATATAGTCCAGTTGATACGGCAGGTAGCCATATCAACTGGACTACAAGACCTGTGGAATATACATTTTGTTGGTCAAGATGTTCTCTCCTTCTCTTCCACTAATCCTGCGCTGGGCCACGACACCAGCCAGCTAAGCAGGCTTCCTTTTCCCCAGCAACACTCTCTAGCTCCTCCTGGGAGATCCCGACATGTTCCCAGGCCAGATGATATATCATATTTCCAGTGGGTTCTGGGTCTGCCTCGGGGTCTCCTCCCAGTCAGACGTGCCCGGAAAACCTCTAAGGAGAGGCGCCTGGGAGGCAGATGCCAGCACCACCTCAGCTGACACTTTTTGATCTCTTCTTTCGGTCACTGTCCAAAGCTCGTGGCCATCGGTAACGGTTGGAACGTATGGATGTAGTCTTATTAAATTTTGATTAGTTGAATATCCTATCAATATTTGCCTTTATTAAATCGATTCAATCTACCTACCGACCATGCTGTGACTAACCGGCATGGTTGTAAAAGGGACTAGAGGGGACTATCCTTTGTCATGACAACAGTAAACTCTTGCTTCATAGCCTTTCCATTTTAAGTGGAAAACTTTCATGAACATTTGAGAACGGTCTTATTATATATCGTTGCTCGTGACCATGGCATAACATTATTTGTCATGAATGAGCTGGGGACTAACTGTTTTAAATCTCAGCAGGTGCTTCATGTGCATGACTCCCTTGCTGTAGCCAGGGGGCAGCAGCGAGTCGTCTTCTCCGTTGATGACGGCCACCAGGTCCCACAGGTTATTGCTGCCACCTGGAGGCTGCCAATGCATTAACACAGAAAGAGATGTGAATACTCATAACAACCGTTTCTTATCCATTGGTGAAAAACACAAATGATGAAGTTTTAATAGAACAATCCTTAGAACCGTCAATAAATGCTTATGCTTTCTCCTAATCACGTAATGTGTCATTTTGCTTGTTTAAAATATATATCTGTGTCTGGTTTGTCTGTTTTTTTCTTGTTGTGTTGTCTCACTTAAGAACTTAGTATTTCTGCATTTTAGCAACATTAGTGTAGTTACCGAGAAACAGTCAGAGAACCAACGGAGCTTCTTCACCCTGGCATCCGAGGTGAGTTTGTCCAACTCTTGCTTTATGTCCCGGGACACTTTCCCACAGAGGAGTGGAGGTGAGCCGGGAACCATGGCTCTGTCTGTGTGACCGAAAGTCCTTAAAGTGTAACTAATCAAGCAAAAAGTGCATGTACAAGTAAAATGCTAGTGCATTCAGATCAATCTGCACAGAGAACTACCATACTATAGTTATCTATGTATCTAACACTGAAACAATGAAGAAAGTGATATTATGTACCGTATTTTCCGCACTATAAAGCGCATCGGATTATAAGGCACACCTTCAATGAATGGCCTATTTTAAAACAGTTTTCATATATAAGGCGCACCGTATTATAAGGTGCATGGAATAGAAACTACTGTAGTGGCTGGGGTTGCGTTATGCATCCACTAAATGGAGATGCGCTAAAGGGAATGTCAACAAAACAGTCAGATAAGTCAGTCAGTCAAACTTTATTAATAGAATACAAACCAACGTTCTGACAACTCCGTTCACTCCCAAAACAAGTTAGTGCATTCACAATACGGTACCGGTAGCTCTTACCGGTATTTGCGCCGCCTTCGTTGAAAACAATGAACAGCTGTTTTATTTTTTCCCCCGAGGTAACGTCAGTGACGTAGTATTATCTTTTACCAACAGCAAGGTACAACAGGTAGTGCAACTTTTTATCACGTAGTTAGTGCATTCACAAACGTGGAGGGGAACTTTCCCTGATTCAGTAAACACGTAAAAGAAACAGTCTGATACCGCTA
>OMOU01088317.1:0-10903 GCA_900312585.1 Malacocephalus occidentalis
ATCTTGTTATTCGTGGCTTTAGACGGCAGCGAGCCAGCGACAGCCCCAACGGAGAGAAGTGATAGCAATCAGGGACGGGGAGGGCTTGGACAAAGAGGGCGGGGTGAGGGGTGGAGTGGGTGTGGTCGGGAGGACCTTGGGGAAGCTCAAGGTCGATGCAAAGAGAGAGAGACATAGGAAGAGGCAGAGGAGAAGAAGAGGCAGACAGACACACCACAGATAGACAGACAGACAGAGAGCAGGAACTGGAGACAAAGGGACAGATAGAGAACAAGAGCGGACAGACAGCAGGCAGGCAGTCAGAACAACAGATCGACAAGCAGATATAAACAGACAGATAGACTTGGACAGTCATACACACAGGCAGATAGACAGACATGTAGACAGACAGACAGAACAACAACAGATAGACATACAGGGAGACAGACAGAACAGACAGAACAACACAACAATACAACAACACAACAACCGACATACATACACACACACACACAGGTAGACATAACAATAGACAGACAGAACAACAGACAGCAGAGCAACATAGATGTGCAACAACATAGATGTGCAGGTTGTTGTCACATGTTCTGTCCTCCAGGCGGCCAGCAAGACCGCCCGCTGTATTTATTCTTTTACACCCATTCATAAACTGGCGGGTGTCTTTCATTTCTAGTTCCCGTGCTGAGATGGATCCTTATCACTACACGCCTACAGTGGCGGGGTTACTGGTGGTGGTGGTGGTGGTGGGGGAGGGTGTTTGGTGTGTCAATATTTACAGTGACACATGCTCAGTGAATGCTCAGTGAACGCTGACAGACACCACTGTACACGCCTGCTGTGTGTGTGTGTGTGTGTGTGTATTGTACTGTGTATTGTATGTTTCTGAGGCCTGTACCATGTGCATGCTATGTGTATGTCTGTTGAAAGTTGAAAAGTAAGAAGTGTGTGTGTGTGTGTGTGTGTGTGAGAGAGAGAGAGAGAGAGAGAGAGAGAGAGAGTATGTATGTGCAAGAGTGTGTGTGTGTCCCATGTGAGTTAAAAAAACCTGATTGACAAAACCTGTTCAACCAAAGGGATGGCCCTGTGTCTGTATAAGTTACAGACGCGCATGTGTGTCTGTGCGCGTGTCGCACACAATTAGTGACATCACAAGAAGGATTTGCATTCATTCAGAGGTAAAAAGGAAAACTGATATATGAGGGTGCCATACTTGAACAGTAACATGAGACACCTTTATTGAGTGGTAAAGCTAATGTAGAGGATATTTAAGGAACCAATAGATAAGGCAAGAGAGCCACGACTCAGATGCTGTCTAAAGCTACAAGAATAATTTGCATTGCAAATACAGGATATATGCAAATGTAGCCAGGGATTGGGCCCTAAAGGCTACCTGCCTACCCCTACCTGCTCTCTCTCTTTCTCTCTCTCTCTATTATTTCCCTTTGTGTATTCGCTAAATGCCTTCTTATCTCAAAACAAATGTCTAATCTTTACCTTTCTGTCATTCTAATACTCCTTGCCCGTACACACACATGCACACACACTACAGTACAGTAATACTGTACTACAGTACAGTATTACTCCAAATATACATACAGTACCTCTCTATGGGGCTACTACCAGTACCACTGATAATACAACAACCCCCCCCCCCCCCTCCATAAACTCTAATCACGAGATGAATCATGGTGACCCATCGGGCCAACTTCTCACGCTTGTGTGTTTGTCATATAAACTCCCAGCAGTATAAAAAACTTGTTTCAGGTCTTCAGTCTTTCATCTTCGCCCGGCTCTGTTTGCTTGCCCACACAGCATGGCCCTATGCCACCCTTGCGTCACATGCACGGTTGTAGTATTTATTTTATGGTGTCTGGGGTGTGTTTTACGGGTAGTCAAAAGTTCAGGGAAAGTGGTCGGCGACTTTATTGGAAACAGGCGTTGAAATGAGCAGCGTGAGTATGTCGCCACCTAGTGGTTGGTTAAAGCAATACATATGTGGGGCGTCAAACGACAGCGATTTATGCCGTGGTAGGATGTCTGTGTCCGTGTATGGGGGGCACACACAGACACCCCAGAATACACGCAGAGAATACTTTTCTTATTTTCTTTATTTTCTACACTTTTGGGAAAACAATGTTAAAAACATGACTTATTTGATCACAGTGCTCGGAGATAACACATTCAGTGACAACACCAGCAGGTGACCGGCTACAGTGATCCAATAAGATCGGCTACATTTGCCGAGATCACAGGCATAGAAAACTGTGGAAACATTGATCAATAATATTATTCAGCAGTGCCATTTACACATCAATCGTCATCCATTTTGAAGATTTCAATTCTGACAATATCCAACATAATATCATAATCCTATGGAAGCCTTCTGTGCCCTATTATTGTCTTTTTTTTTGCAACAGTCAAAGAAGAGTATTATTGTATGACATTTGCTGTCTTTAGTACAGTACTTGAGTTAGCACACACAGGTAGATGTCTGCTTTGTAGGCTTAATGGTCCACATTCAGCCCTGGTTGTGACCTTAAACTGAAGGTCAAAACGAAGATTAGGATTGTCTTACGTATAAACGTTTTTCCGGTATTATGATAATCATAGGTAAGATAAAATGTAGCCCGTTTTCCCCCTGTCTATTCTTGTATATATATCTTTATATATTCATTTTTTCCAATTCAAATTCAAATGTTTAAAAAGTATGCTATTAACCATCACAGTTTCCCTTGCCATTGTAACGTATAGATTATATTACACTGACCAATGTGTCAGTTGTAGTGAACATCAGCAGTCAGCAGCTGGTAACATACTTCCAATACACATACACCTCTCTATATATAAATGTTACATTTGACCCAGTTATTGTAAACACTGATAAATACACAAACCTTTATTATTGGTATGGTTGTTGTTGTTGTTGTTGTTGTTGTTGTTATGCTGGCCAATAACATTGACGTTGCTATGGCTCAGAGCTCGATGGGTATACTGAGGTACTATTAAGCCGTTTAAGACACGTTCACCAAAAGCGACTTGCCGTGGATTTCCGGTCACGAGCAGAAAGGGGTGTTGTTTTTGCCCAGTGGTGGCGGAGGATGGGTAGTAAGACTGCAGACTGTGGGCTCCGAACCCACAACCTCTCGTCTGGGAGTCAACCGCCACTAAACTAGATTGCAGATTTTTTTTTTTTTTAAAGCACTGGTGTTCCTCCCTTAAACTACATGGCAGTAACCGGTGAAAGCCTGAACTGGGTTCAGTTAAAAAGTACTCCAAACATGCAAGCCAGTGGCACAAACTTTTTAAAAATCTTTTACTAAACTTACAAAACTGAAAACACAAATCAAAAGGTGTCATGTAGGAGTGTCCTTGTGGTAGTGCTAGTTTGTGCAGCTAAAAGAGAATCTTTGAGTAATGATTTAGTGTTTAATGACGGCCACAAAAATCAAACTTGGGTACTCCAATCAATACTAGGCATTATTGCGATGAAGTATTAAAATAGTGATTGACTGACTTTGCCTGATTAACGCAGAAAGCAGCGCAAATTTGAATCATTCAATCGCGGTGAACAACACAACACACTACCCTGGATCCTGTGTAAAGTACCGTGTGTGTGTGTGTGTGTGTGTGTGTGAATGTGTAACGAGTGCATGGACAGATCTGCAGCAGGGCAGTGGTATAACAACACCTACAGCACAGCAACAAAACAGTGTTGTGCTGCAGCAGCAGCAGCAGCAGCAGCAGCAGCAGCACTGTTAGACAAGGAGCACAGAAAGCAGCACAAGAAGTGTGAATACCGCATTGCTTTAAACTTGGACACAAAGGCCACCGTTGTGAACCTTGTGTGTGTATTACTGTCCCGATGGACTGCACGCCATCCTATAGGCGAGTTAAGAACACGAATACAGAAATAAACCCTTCAAACAACCCATTAAAAGCACAAACATGCGTGCTGTACCGAGAGTGTGTTGCTTTGTGATGCTTGGGTGGAGATCAAAGTGGAGATCAAGGGCCCACAAACCATACAAACCAAATCAGTGCAAAGAGTTTCTTGAAATTCAGATCCGGTACAGAGCCTAAATGCACATGTGAAGAGCTTTTGGCATGTGATGCGCTGAGGTTGTTCGACATGTGGATATGTACATACGAGTTATATATTTCATAAGCACACATTTGTTGTCGGGTTTTTTTTCTTTCTGTACACAGAAAAAAAACAAGCCCTTTGCAATGGCTCTGGTTAGTGTGTGTGCTTGTGTGTGTGTGTGTGTGTGTGAGAGTGCGTTTCCATATCACCATCCACCAAATCCAACGTATTGTCCAATTAGCTTCCATTACCCGCTCGGGGCTTGCTGTTGGCAGCCATCTTGTCTCCATTGTTAAGGTTAAGTGTGTCCCACAGGATGTATGGCTGTACGGGTCGCAGTAAATCACAGTCCCTATGGGCTGTCCAAATAAAAACGCACTTCAGTGGAAACAGGAGAGAAAAGTATGAAATGGTATCCAGTAGACTTTAGAAAAAGACAAAAAAAAAAGGAAATTGTGTCATTGAAAAGAGTATGTAAAAGCATCGATATACTGCATAGGAAATCGTCATGTTTTTGTTATTTTCCATGTGTAGTAATAATTATAGTAGTTTATAATAATAATAATCTTCCACCCCAGTCCAGCTGTTGAACAGTTGATAGTTTTGGCTTTCTTTCATCAAAAGTAATGTGCACAAAAAGTCTTTGAAATGATCATTTGCTCCACATACCCTTCCATATATCATATTTGTAGAGCAGATAGAGAAGGGTTCTGCATCATCAAAAGTGCATTCATCCATTGTACCATCTCGTACCATCTCTTGACACACTTTCCCTCCGTCGTACTTCACTTGCACCTCCCATCCACCAGAGGGCACCACTTGTCCCTTCCTCCGGTGCACACACACCCGCTGCTCCAGGCCCATGTGAGCTCCAGAGGCCACCAGAGGCTCCAGAGAACAAAAGCAGGATGGGGGCCACTACCCACTGGCCACCTCCCCCAGCCGCCACCTCCCTCCTTCCCTCCCTCGGTGTGGAGGTGAAGATAGAAGAACTGGGAAAAACCTGAACACGGACGAAGGTTTATCCAGGACTATGGGATGCCCTCTGCTGCTCCATCGTCGTCGCCTCCCCCTCCTCCTCCACCTTCCTCTTCTTCAGGCTCGGGGGGGAAGGGGTGGGCATAGCCCATCCAGCGGGTCTTGTTATGGTGCAGGTGGTCCATCATGGCCTGGCTGAGGAGGCTGGGCTCTGTGAAGCGCCACCACTCCTCAAACAGGGGCTCCACGATGTAGGAGATGAAGCCTGAGGAGAGAGGAGAGGGGAGAGGAGAGGAGTCAGATCAGGTCACGCCCAGTGAGGATGTCTGACCACCAATGGAGGGACACTGTCTGCAAGCGGATGACCTCCCCATGAAGGGGGACGTGTTGGAGGATCAGAATAACCACAATATTACATACAGCTAAAAAGATCAATCTAAACAAATAACCATATAAACAGTGAGACATTTAAACAAATAACAACAATAACAACAAGGCAATGGCAATGTAAAGAACAAAAATCAAAGAAAAAAGTATAGAATAAAGTGAGCACAGACCATGTGTGTGTGTGCGTGTACGTGTGTGTGTGTGTGTGTGTGTGTGTGTGTGTGTGTGCGCGCCACTTACCTATCTGTATGGCAGGAACAGAGTCTCCCTGCTGACTGCACAGAGGGCTGACCTCCAGGTCAAATTTCTTCTCAATGTCACCTGACAAACAGAGTTTATGTTTGTTGGATTCTTGCTCTCTGTGCGTATTCTTTTCTATACTATATGTTGCACAACCTTGCGCAACCTTGTGCAATATATGGCAAAGTATGGTGTTTCTATGCGGTTGTAGACTGTAGTGTTGTGTGAGGTGTGAGGACTCACCTTGCCTGTAGAATTCCTCACACACTCTCTCACTCCACTGTCTGCTGAGCTCCCATGTCCGACACGGGTTACACACATCTGCACACTTCAGAGCGATCTGAGGACCACAGGGGAGCCATTTATACACACACACACACACACACACGCGCACGCACACACACGCAGACACACACACACATTTGTTGAGTGGCTGTTGCCCGGTGTGTTTGTGTTTAATGCATGTACCTGCATGTTGGTGTGAGGCCCTTGGTCTACCTGCAGTATAAAGTGCCTGTGTGGGGCTTGCTGGAGGTCCAGGCTCTGGCTGTCCAGGTGCTCTCTGAAGGTGGACAGGAACTCGTTCTGTCTGCTGATGTCCGTGGCCAGGATGAGGGAGCCCAGCTGCTGTTCCATGTCCTGCCTTCAAACCATTGGGGGGCAGCACTGAGTCAGGACACCAAACCCACCCACAACAACTGCAACCTGCAGTGTCTCTAAGCGATCAGATAGTGTGTTTGTGTGTGTGTGTGTGGGTGTGTGTGTGTGTGTGTTACGGACCTCATGCTGAGTGGCAGGTGTGAGAGCAGGTCTGACTCTCGAAGCATGCCCACCGTGGACCTCCAGTGGTGACTCTCCAGCACCGAGGTGTTCTGTGGGGTAGGTGCACAAGCCAATTAGTTACCATGGCAACGGAGGACAACTTTTTGTTCTTTCCTCCATACATTTGTTTTACAAAATATTAGCTTTAAAGGAAATGGTCCATACAACATACAACAAATGACCAATTTCAAATGCACCAATGTCAAAAGAACAAGGCAAATGTGGTCAGGCCACAACACACACACACACACACACAAGGGGTGGAGCTTCAACAGCCAGGGGGTGGAGCACCAACAGCCAGGTGGGGGAGTGGGCGGTACCTGGTAGAGAGAGGCCAGGTGGTGCCTGGTCTTGATGAGGAAGGGCTGGTTGACCCCAGGGTGGTCCACGTCGTGGGCCGCCGCCGCCATCAGACCCAGGAACACGTCCAGGGGACTCAGCTGCTCCGCCAGCTACACGCCATGGAGCCAACGGGATATGTATAAATGAGTACTACTACTACTAGTACTACTACTAGTACTACTACTACTACTGCCTCTACCGCAATTCAGGTGGGCAGAATTGAAGGCTCACCTGAAGAACAATGTCTGTGTTCTCCATGTGATTTGATACAAAATCGATCAATCAAAACCACTAACATCCCGTATGCCAGGAGTGATGTTCATCAATATATTGAATAGATTTGTATCATATTGTGTTAATGAAGCAATTTGTCATTTTCATGTCATTTAAATGGTATACATTTTGTGAATACAAATACAAATGTGTTTCATTGTTATTTAATTCAAATGTGTGTGTGTGTGTGTGACCGCGTACCTTGGCTTCCTTCAGGTAGCAGTACATGGCTTGAGTGACATCTGCAGCGTGGACAGCGTTGTGGTATGGATTATGGGAGTGATAGTCGTCTTGCACCATGCCTGATATAAAGAAAAGGCAAAAATGTTTCGTTTTTTCTTTCTTTTAAAAAAAAATCAAGTGAAATCCCACTTAACTATTGGTTTTTGTTTTCTCAAGCTGACTAAAATATTGTTTGGGATAATTCTTCTAAATGAATTCTAAAAATAATAGCAATAAATACTTTCTCTGTTATTACTCTCTGTTCAATGTTCAATATGAGGCACCAATTGCACAAAAGTACATTAGGGGTAGAGAGAGGTCAGTGGTGGTGAGTGTGGAGGGGTAGAGAGAGGTCAGTGGTGGTGAGTGTGGAGGGGTAGAGAGAGGTCAGTGGTGGTGAGTGTGGAGGGGTAGAGAGCGGGGAGTGCTGGTGAGGGGTGACTGTGTAGAGTGGGACCCTACCCAGAAAGCGGTGCAGCTTCACCATGTCCAGCTGGAAGTGCTGGATCAGACCGTAGACGTTGAACAGGTGGCACATCAGAGTTACCAGACTGTTACCTGGAACACACACACACACAACCACACACAGCAAGGTGAGTTAACAGTTAATCACATTAAGTAGGACTACTTGGCCAAGGGCAGCAGAGAGAGAGAGAGAGAGAGAGAGAGAGAGAGCAACATGGGAAATGAATGCTGGCTGCTCTGTTGTCCTCACCATTGGTGAGACGATCAAACAGGAAAATGTCAAAGTTCCACGAGCCCACCTTGGACAGCATGTGCTGGAGGAGAACAAAACATGGTGTACTTACACAGTGTGTATGTGTGTATGTGCGTGTGCTTGTGTGTGTGTATAAGAACATTTGATTCAACAGACCCGACACTAAAAATGTATGACATGTGTGCAGATGAGTACGTATTCAACAGTATTCTCGTCTCGTAGTGTTAATCGCTCTGTCTGCACGTATGCAAATGAATATGTGTATGCACATCTGTGTGTGTGTGTTGTAAAGAGAGGTGTGTGTGTGTGTTTATTACCGCCGCCTGGCCCAGGTAGGTGTCATCCAGCAGGTGCAGGGACCCCGGGGCGCGCGGGACCTGCCGCAGCAGCCGGGAGGCGTGGCAGTACCTCTGGAAGCTCAGCTGACGCGTCACCTTCCTCCCGGAGCCGGCCTCTAGCTCCCCCTGCTGGACACTGGCTAGAATGACACCCAACACACAGTATGGACTTTAGAAAAACTTGAGTCTTGTCAAGTTGCTTACCCTAATAAAATGGCATAAAAACAGAATCAAGATATTTACCAACAAAGGATGTTTAAGACCAGCTGCGTCACAGTTGTTATTTAGTAGTTACAAGCTTCTGTTTTTGTTATTGAAATTCAACGTGTAGGGATTTCAATTCACCATTTTAGTTGCTGCACCTAAATATCAAACATTTTTTGTTGTTTTTGTTGTGTTTTTTGTTGTGGTTGTCAACAACCTCCAAAATTCCTGACACACTCGGTCCACCAGATGGCACTAGCGAGGGGCTAACCCCGAGAACACACAGAGCATGAGGTAGAAAGTACACCACTGAAGACTGTATCGCCAACTATTTACTTGGTGAGGTCAGGGTGTAGGAACGGAGGACCTACTGTTGAGGATGCGCAGATCAATCAGTGGGTAGGAGCCTCTTCTCTCGGCCGGCAACACACTTGCGTTACCTCTGGCCAGTCTGTCCTCCGCTAGAGGGAGGGGGGAGGTAGGGAGTGACAATGAGTTGAAGCAATATATCCATATGTTAATCCCCGTTTTCCTATTATTTGACGGCTGACACAACTATTTCACAGAACGGCAGAAGCAAATCCCGAGCGACAAAAAGACAAAATCAAATCCCCCCCAAACCCCAGCCATGTCTGTTTGGATTTTAAAGTGCAATGCGCTTTTCCACCAGCGGGGGGCGATACATTGCTGGCCGACGCGTAGCGACGCGTGTTTGTATTATAACCTAAATACATATACAATATAGCAACGTGAGAGTGGAAGTTTGAAACGAGATTGAAGTCTGGGTGAAACTAGGGACAACAGACAGCTTCACGATTGTACCATTAGGACCATTTGGCTGGCTGAGCCGTGAAGACAAAGAGAGTTGATAATGAAACTCTTGGAATAACGGGACTGTTGACAGTCACCGCCGGATAGACACACAGCATCATCCTCACCTGATTTCCTGTGTGTTGTATTGTGACTGGAACATAATTGACTGACCCACAGTAGGTCACAGGATCAACAAAACGTATTTAAATCAAATACAGAAAATAATGACTAATTATTCATGTTTCGTGCATGTGTGTTTCAAGGAGTTTGACATCTTTCTTTCGAATCACACGTTTACATCGGTTAGATCTTGTGGAGGAATTGAGGGAAATGTGTGTGTGGGCATGTGTGTGTGTGTGTGTGTGCGCGCGTGTCCCTGCAGGTGAGCTGTGTGCTCGGTGTCCATCTGTACGGCGGACGGCATGGAGGTCATGCTGACATGCTGAGCTAAACGCTGACATTGCATCAAAGTCACGTGACCTCAGACACAGCACGACCAGATCCCAGCGCGCACGCGCGTGCATAATGTGTATGTATACACATCACATGATCACATAAATGCACACACACACTGTTGCATAGTCCTTGCCACAATGACACGTCATGTGGCTTTAGTTCGGGGCTCCTCCAAGGACACAGGCAGGTTGTGGTGTTGTATTCCGGTTTATTGTAAAATGACATGGAGCAGATGGTAGGTGCTTGCTAGCATGCTTGCTCGTACTCTCTCTGAGTGTGTGTGTGTGCTGGTGGCTGACTTAACCTATAGTACACTGATTGGCCAATGCACCACAGGTTTGCAGCCCCCCCCCCCGCCGACTCTAACTGGGCCAGGTGAGGCCAATTAAGCCAGCCAGCCACCAAACACACACACACACATACTGTATACACATCCACATATGGCCGACACTTCAATCTATTGACTTCATATTTCACTGTGTCCCGTCTTCTCTCTCTGTTCCCGGAACACCTCCTGTCTCCCCCCCTTCAAGACACACTTTCTGTTTGGTTCCCTTCTGTGTGCGGAACACAGAGAGTTCTGGAACACTGAGAGTCCTGGAACACTGAGAGTTCTGGAACACGGACAGACTGTGTGGGCTGTGCAACCGTGTTGCTTATCTGAAAGTGATTCACCTCAGGTTGTCCACTACTAAGGCTGCCTTCTGCAGGCAATGTCCAATGAGACGGAGGGAGAGAGAGAGAGAGAGGAAGAGAGAGGGAGCGCGAGAGAGAGAGGGGGGGGAGAAGGAAAGAGACTGTAGAGAGGGAAAGAGGGAGAAAGAGAGAGAGAAAGAGAGGGAGAGAGGGGGGGGGGGGGAGAAGGAAAGAGAGAGGGAGAGAGAGGGGGAGGGGGGGAGAAGGAAAGAGAGAGGGAGAGAGAGATAGCAGGAGAGAGAGAGAGAGACTACATTCAGGCCTAGCTATTTCTAGCTCTGTAAGGGTGAGGGTATGCTTGTGCCTAATTTACCACTGCTGCCTCTGGGGCAG
>OMOU01088334.1:0-10058 GCA_900312585.1 Malacocephalus occidentalis
GTAGGTATTATGTGTAACATTCATAGTGGGTAAATAACGTTACTTGGGAGGTCGGGAGAAACGATGGTTTATTCAATGAAAATTATGCCAGACATGCCGTATTTTGTCACAGTATGAGATAATGATTTAAGTTAACCAATTAATCAGTTAACCAGTTCATCATTTGGTTTAGACTGTTCATTTGGTTTTAGACTGTCATTTGGTTTAGACTGTCATGTGGTTTAGACTGTCATTTGGTTTTAGACTGTCATTTGGTTTAGACTGTCACCTGGTTTAGACTGTCTTTTGTCTTCGTTTGTCTTTTGTCTTAGTTTGTCTTTTGTCTTAGTTTGTCTTTACTGTCTTAGTTTGTCTCTACTGTCTTAGTTTGTCTTTACTGTCTTAGTTGTCTATTCAGTCACTATTTCACCTGGGCCTGAGAGGCATGTAATTTCATCTGTGCTGTATGTCAATATAGCACATTTGACAAATAAAAGAACTGTCATTTGGTTTAGACTGTCATTTGGTTTAGACTGCCACTTGGTTTAGACTGCTCACTTGGTTTAAACTGCTCACTTGGTTTTAGACTGCTCACTTGGTTTTAGACTGTCACCTGGTTTAGACTGTCACCTGGTTTAGACTGTCTTTTGTCTTCGTTTGTCTTTTGTCTTAGTTTGTCTTTTGTCTTAGTTTGTCTTTACTGTCTTAGTTTGTCTCTACTGTCTTACTTTGTCTTTACTGTCTTAGTTGTCTATTCAGTCACTATTTCACCTGGGCCTGAGAGGCATGTAATTTCATCTGTGCTGTATGTCAATATAGCACATTTGACAAATAAAAGAACTTTGACTTTGACAAATGGTGAAGAGACTGAAGAAAACGGTAAACTATCACCACACAGGTGTGCAGGCAAAAAACGAGGGAATCTGAATCAAAACTCTCTGGAAAGAACTTAGGCTCCAGCCAGGCTTGTCTTGAGTCTTGACAGTGACGCGAAGCGGCCGAGATTCAGAACCATAGACAATGTTGTGAAATCAAAAAATGAGAATACGTGGTCAAGTCTGCAGGTTAAAATTATAGAATTTATATAGCCTAATACTCTAACAAAGGAGGGTTGAGAAGCAATGCATCGGGAGACTCTATACGTTACACACAGGGTGCTATGCAAAGAGTGTCAACGAACCAAAGTCCGTCAGCCCAGATATAGTGTTTGTGTGACGTGACTTTTATCACCTTATCTGACCGTTTGACCATCACTACACTTTCATCTTGGTCTGATCATTTGTGAGGAAAACAATCTCCGTTCGCGCCATCACAAACATCCTGTCTTTCCTGACCTTCCTTGTGACCAGCACCCTTCTTTCAGGGTGTAATTAAACATTCTTCAAACAAACTGTCATCTTAACCTGAAGGTGACCTGAGACTCCTAATAATAATAAAAAAGATAGATGATAGAAGATAGAAGATAAAAAGAAGTCCTGATATCCTGACCAGATCTCCCATTCAGGGGGTCAAACACCAACATTTGTGCTATCTGCTAGGATGCCCCCAGGCCTCTCATCAGGCCGGGAACACAGCAATAAACCTCCTGCAGGCATTCCAAACAAACTTTGCGTTAGCACTTCAAACAACATTTGTCAATACTCGGTCAATACAGAGCCAATGCATTTGATCGCTTCATATTATTTCCTCCAACAACAGCAGCAGACCAAGGGCTCAGCGAGCAGTGGATCATGTGACCACTATAAATGCAACAGGTACCCAAGTACTCCTGTGACGTTTAATTTGTTTCCAAATGTTTAGATGATAACATTTGTTTCAAAATGTTTAGATGATAAAACGTTTTTGTAAGCCATGTGATGTGTGTAATGCGTCTAGAGACATAGTTAGCATATAAGGAGAACAGAAGTGGTCCCAGTATTGAGTATTGAGTTTAGCGGATACATACTCTAATGGAAGAACAAGAACGTAATGACAGATATGTGTCTATGTAATTCAACATAGGAAAATAAGAAAACAATAGAAACGTTCCCGTTTTAAACAACTTTACGTCTATGGTAAGGAGCTTACAATATGCACTTGAATGCACCATGAATCCCGGTCGGCATCCGCTTTACCGTAAAAGGCTATGTAGACGCGCTATTTACTTTTAAGTGTAGACGTGACTGCACCTCTGTAAATAGCATGTCCGCAGAGTTGTTTACAAATGCATAATTGAGCAAGACAACATTGAGCAAGATGCCAACGCCCTATCTTCCCATAATACATGTATCTGTTATATTAAAAGGTGTAATTGATAACATTATGAAAATACATCCACACAGCAGCTTTTATAAATATTGCAAAGTAAACGATCGGGGAAGGCGAGGGGGAAACCGACATCTAGTGGCTGAATGTTATCAGCGCAACTGAATAAATAGTAAAGGGTAGTGTGTAGTGTGTAGTGTGTGTGTGTGTGTGATCAAGATGGCATCACACCTGGTGGTATGGGGGCCATTTAACATCAAGTAAAGCTACCACAATTTAGTTAATAGATGTACATAATATTTATTTTTAAGTGTATACATCAAGGCCAACTGTATTGTTTTTACAAAAAAACAAACAAACAAAACAATCAATCGTATTCTCTGAACGTCGTAGAAAGAGTTGCATGTCGATGCCCAAGGTGGAGCGGGGCGGAGGCGTTGCATATTTACTCAACAGACATCAGCAGAAGGTCAAAATAAAATCATTCAAGTCAACAGATCTAATCCATAAGTCACATCAAAGCCTTAGCGGCAGCTTGGAGACAGACAGATGGGTGCTGGGTTTCACTTTTGGTCAAAGGAGTCAAGCAAGATGAGGGGCGATTCAGAGGGGCGGGGGCGTGGTTGCTAAGGCATCGCCGCCAGCATCGGGAATGCTCATTGGTCGAGAGAGAATCCATCTTTGAGTTGTGAATCGACATGCACAAATCTGACATCCAATGGGGGGGGTCAAAGGTCAATGATATGCTGAGAGCGCACGCGGAACTCTGCTCGTCGCCGTCTCACGGCACACAGACTCCCTTTAATTGACTTTCTTCTCACTGGTGTTGTCACTGGCGGCCGTATCGTAATGGCACTTCTCCACACATCTCCGTGGAAACCATCCCCTAATACGCTCTCCCGCTAACGGCAAACAGAGATAGTCATGCGTTGTTAGTGAGTAACCAAGCACAGTGAAGCTAACAGAAATATCACCGCCATCTGCTGCCATACAGAAGGTACTGCATGTTGTTGGTGGCTGGCTTAAGTGGCCTCACGTGACCCAGTTAGAGTCTGGGGGGGTGGGGCTGCAAGCCTGTGGTGCATTGGCCAATCAGTGCACCATAGGTTAAGTCAGCCACCAGCAACCCTCACTGCAGCACATCACATGGCCGTTCACCTGGTGTCACAATACAACGCACGCGATTTCCACTTCATAATAACACAAAAAATATGGATATATTTTCAACGGATCGAGACAGTGAGTTGAACGACATAGCATGTTGTTAATTAGCTGTAAAAAAACAAAAAGGATAGATACCTACCGTTTGTTTGCTCCTCGCCTAAGACTTTATCTCCATACATCCACCACCTAGAAACAAAGAGACTTGTGTTACTGAGCTGAGCGGGGAAGACAGCCCAAGTCACCGAGTTATGAGTGGCATTACATAATGGACTGACCATCAGTCTCAGCACAACCACAGCATTCAGACGACGCGAGAACAAGTCCACGTGTTGTCTATGTAATAAAGCCCTTCTCCAGCCACACTGGACTTGACATGCACCGGCGTCCACCACAGACAATGGCATCGCACATGTCAACACAATGCTTTTATGTGCTGCACTTCACTTCGACACACATTCCCTCCCGTGAGTTATAGTCAGTTTAGGGCATTTAGTGTTTCAGTTGAACAATTGTTATGACGAGTGCAAATGGAAGGACAACTTTGGTCGTTGGTTGGAATGCCTCAGTTTAATTCACAAAAAAGGATGATGCACTTTCTTGGTCATGCCAACCAATGTTATAAGTCTGCTATTTATTACATTTGTATAAGCTGTTTACAAGACAGAGCCTGTCTCATTTCATCATGTTTATCTTACCTTTGTGGCTCTGTTCGTAGGGCTATGTTTTAGTAAGGATCTGGCGACCCCTGTATCATAATACAGGGGTTGCAATTCAATATATTGCAAAAATACTGCAATATTGTGATTTTTTTTCGGCGGTAACATGAGCAGTTAGCTAGGTTTGCTAATGCTAGTGGTGCTGTAACTTTGGAGTGGAAACGTCAAATGGCTGAAGAACACTGCTAGCTAGCGGTCAGGGGTTTAAACAAAACACAAAATGAACCACAAATCTTTTCATGTAAACTATTAATTAAAAATGGATAGTATCACATTATTTATAGTATTACGTTGCGATACTCGTGTTGTGATATTTTATAACAGCCCCTATCTATCTGTTCTATGCTTGTTCAGAGGACCCAGACTACGCCAAGGATTTGCTGGACCGTGTTTACCGGGCTTACACGACTATCAAGAACTAGAGTGCGGGACTGACTTGGTGCCCCGGGTGGCCAGTATGGTTTCTCCCTTGGAGAGGGGGATACGGGGCTCCTCGGTGCAGGGTGTCCTGAAGAACGTATGGAGGCCCTTGGTCACGGGGCAGCAGGCCCCGTTGTAGTCCTCCACCGCCCGGTACTGCACCTGCTGGAGGACGGACACACGGATGCTGTTGGAATACAAGCACCTTGTTCCGTTGAGCATCACGTCCCATTAAGGTTCAAATGTATTTTACAAGAGAGACATAAAAGACACATCAAAACTCAAAGTGCAAGAGAGCAAAAAGTGTCGGGGCAAAATGCAATCATATTTTCAATTCAAACATGTTCAATTCTCATTAGCCTTACATTCCATGGACTTCACATCATTCTACTGTTACAGGAACACACAATCTTACTGCTTCATAGAACACGTGTTCTACTGCTTAATAGAACCCAGTTACTTTACTGATCAATGGATTCTTTTTTAATGTACATCTGTCCATCTATTGTTCACTGTGGGAATGTTTGGTGTGTTGTTGGTGGCTGGCTTAATTGGCCTCACCTGGCCCAGTTAGTCTGGGGGGGTGGGGCTGCAAGCCTGTGGTGCATTGGCTAATCAGTCCACAGGTTAAGTCAGCCACCAGCACACACACCGAGGAGAGCTCTAGCATGCTAGCTAGCAAACACTCCATCTGCTCCATACCATTTTCTTTACAACTTTACAATAAACCGGATTTCAAACACCACAACCAGCCTGTGTCCTTGGAGGAGCCCCGAACTGAAGTCACTATCGTGGCATTGTGGCAGTGACTACGCTACATTCACCTAGAACATACTTCCTGCTAAAATAAACAAAGAACATGGAAACACAACATGGATCCCCCACGTCATTAAACAAAGCATTACTTCATATATTATACAAATATTGACAGTATTTTTTGTAAGAAAACTGCTTTGTTCAGTGTGTTCCTGTACGTTACCATGTGGTACTTACACTTCTCACCCTCTTGTCTGCTTTCTGTTTCAGTTGCTCTATCTGTTTGAAAGAGAGAGAAACGAACACACACACACAGTTGCTGTTTGGAGGACAGAGAAACAATAGTTATGTTATTCTAACTCTAGTGCTATGATTGTAGGAGTAGCCGTCTAGGCTTCGCCTTATTGGCTCGTGTGCACTGAAAAGTTCAAGAATGTACCTGGGGCCCCAGGTATGGTCTGTGGCTCCAAATCGGAGTTGGTCATGTCCAACGAGTAAATGCCGACCAAGGGGCCGGGTGAAGACCATGACACCGTGGCCCAGATGTCTTCCACCACAACAACCCAGAGCACAGCTAATAGGCTCACACAGCCAGCACGACAGGAAACGTATATTGGTCCTGAAAGGGTCGTTGTGGTGTGCGGTCCGTGCCGTCGCCAATCTTCATCAGTCATCTACTAAGTCAGGTATTTTCCATTGTGAAATAATGAAGAGGGGGAGTAGTGGCCGACCCGGCCTTACGGTGACATAGGAATGGACTTTTGGACTACAAATTGAAAATAAATCTATCACTACTCTGCAGAGCACTGTATTTTAGATTATACATATTTTGTATTTGACTTTGCTACTCCAATTTTGATTGTCTACTTTGATTAGTGCTAAACGCCTCACTGTTAAACTTCATCGATATTATGAAGCAGTCCACGTTGAGGAGGCCCTGATGGGCTCCAGCGTGAGGCCGGGGTCGGGGTGGCCTTACGTACGAGCCCTGCCAGGCTGGACCTACGGTTAAGGTGTGCTGGTGGCACTTTGGGTGGACGGTCCACTGGACGCCATCTCCGCTGGGCGTCCCCGACCAGGTGAAGACCTGCTTGAAGTTCTTCCAGCGCCCTCCCAGGTCGTACGGGAAGATGAACTCCTCTCCCGTCTGGTAGTATTGGATTCTGTCTTTGGCCTACAAGAGGAGAAAATAAAACCGGATTCTAAAATTGTCTTTGGCCGTGTTTTGAAAAATAAAATAAAAGTGATATTCACAGAGAGACACATTTGACTTAGACCTTCGCATGAAGTTAGCAGAGACCCCAAATCCAAAACCCTGTTTTTCTCAAATATTCTCTTTTCTGGATTTTCCGATAGCTGTGGATGGATGTGTTCATGCTACAGTATGGCATGGTGGTGCAATGAACATGACATATAAACCGAGTATAAACTTTCTTGGCACTCGGAATTCCAGCGTTTAGTCAACCGTAGGTCTGTCAAGGTCCTCACCTTTTCTTCGATCCACGCCTCAATCGAGGTCTTGTTGCGAAGGATGACTTTCATCTGGAATGGATCAAATGTTTCAATGAACACATGCATGGAAAGATTCTACATTACTCTATTCTCATCAGCTTGTCCCAGGCCTTACTCATTAACAGGCTTTACAACGGCTGGCAGATTGCGGTCTGATTAATACCATGGTGACCTTGTGACAGCTTTGAATACATTGGAAAATATATGCAGCTAACTGAATGTTTACGTAAGCAAGGCCACGAGGCCAGAGGCTTCCATCCTGGAACAACAAAGCATAAAAAAATGGCAGAAGATATTTGTGATCGTTGAGAAAAATAGAGCAAATAGATGGACAACGTTTTCAAATCATTTGCGGTCAATGCCACAGAAAAGCCATCCCTGACCTGTATAAAGAAGAGCATGCCGACGGCGATGGTGGTGCCCAGTGCCAGGCCTAAGGCAAAGAGGGTAGCAGCGAATGCCGGCACGGTGAAGGGCATAAGGGGCTGGACACGGCGCGCTGCGCTCATGTCGATCTTCACCGTGCTCCAGCCAAACGAGATCTGCAAGATCGTAACACCGCTTCAGAGAAACATTACAACAGAGTAACCCCATGTCCCCAGTAACGCCACAGCAGAGTCACGCTACGATAGAGGGTAACTTAGTAAGGGTATGACAGAGTAGCATAACAAAATAGAGTACCGTTACAACAGAGTAAGCCAGAGCAACATTTCGGCTGAGTAACATCAGAATAGCGTAACGCCATGATAGTGTAATGTCATGTTAGTGCAATGTCACGATAGTGTAACGTCGTGAATGTAACGTCACGAAACATAGTAATGCAAAGAGAGAGTAACAACCCGGACTAACGTTTATGACACAGATTAGCGTTACTTACTACAACACCAAGTAACGCTGTGACACAGACTAACACCAAGAGTATTGTTAGCGTTACTTAAGACGCAAACAAAGAGAAATGTTGTGACATGGAGTAACATCAAGACACAGAGTAACATAATAACACATCTTGCTGTAATAACACTTCGACAGCCAATAAGGACAGAGGGTTAGAGTCAGACTAGTGGGAGGAGCCAAGAGTCATCACCGACCCGCTCGTACAGCTGCGTGTACATGGTCATGACGAAGATGATGGCAGCGTGCGAGCAGCCCAGCGGTGCCAGGAATAGGAAGCTGGTGAAATAGGCGTGGTTCTGGTGTCCGCAACAGTTGTTGATCCAGGGACAGTGGTGGTCCATCTTCATCACACACCTGACAGGGGAGGGGGAGGAGAGAGGATAGTCTCATTGATTATCAAGGGATGACTCGTCTCGTCAGTCTTTATAACCGTCTGGCAAAATAATTTGAGGATGTTCTGTGTGTTTGGCCGACTGTGTCACACTAGAATCAGAGCTCTCTGGAACGGATAACCAGGTGAGATGGAGAAGCCAGACGTAGTCTGATATTCACATCAACCACACACCAAGACTGTGGTTATAATGCAGAACAAACACAAAAGAACCCTTTCAGAAATGAATTACTGCAGTCACCTGTTACACACGTAAGGACATAAAGGTGCAATGTGAAACATTATGAGTAAACTGCAATTATCAACGGAATGTGAAGAAATAACACTTTTGACGCAATGTAAAAATGAGACATTTACGTTAGCAGGTAGCCCAGCAAGTACGTAACACCACTTTGTACTTCAAGAAGTGATTGCCTTCTGCCCTCAGTCCAACATGACAGAATATTAGAACTTCTTGTCAATCATGTCAAAAGTACATTTGTCAGTATTTTGCTGGCTCTTATCGGATCACTTGAAGGAGAAAATCTTGACAATGCCACAGTACAGATGAATTGGAAACGGTAAGCTTTAGGCTATATTCAGTGGGGTGATGCAGACAAACAGGGTCTTTAACAGTTGGCCAGAGTTTTGAACTGTACACATTGCACCTTTACTGAATATTGACATCCATGACTCTGTGAACTAACAAACGTTTTCAAACACACACACACACACACACACGATGGGCGTGTATAGCTGACCTGTTGCACTTGCGACAGTGATGGGAGCGAGGGGGCTTGTAGCCTTGGCACACTCTGCAGAACTGCAGGTACTGGCTCTCCTGCTGGCTCTCCTGGCAAGGGGGACAAACACATCACATCACTGAAACATACACACACACTCTTTCATATCACAATCAGCAGGGTTCCCCACCCCCCTGGGGTTGCCTAGTATTGCTAGTCACTTGCCTTGTCATTTGGGGTTGTGGGAGATTGTGGACTTATAAACTATGGATGCTTGCCTCATACGACTCATCAATTGGTGTACTCTTCCTCCCGTGGAACTACAATAAGCTGTGCCTACACCATTTAAAGGGCCACACTCCCACTTGTGATGTCACTAGTGGGGATTTCTTTTTTGAATGGCTTGTAATGACTCATATGGGCCTTTTGATGTCATATATTGAGTCTACACCCCACCCTCTCCCCCAACTGACTGAGGTCCTTACTGGCTTCCAGCCCAGGGGAATGTACCCGGGCCCCACAAACATGGCATTGAAGTAGTTGTAGAGGATGAGGACGGTCCAGTTGAGCAGCATGATGAAGTTGACACTGCCCCCGGTGGTGTCCAGCGGCCAGTACCAGATGATGGAGTCCAGGATGGCCATGGTGGAGCAGACAGCGATGACGGACAAGGCGATCACTGGCCCCCAGTGGCACAGCCTCCTCACCTCGTAGAGGTTCTCAAACGACACGATGGCAGAAATGAACCTCATTTTCTTTGTTTTGTTTTCTTGTTTATGTTAAAATGAAAATTAAATAAAAGAATTGTTCACTGTTGGCGGTGAAGGAGTTTTCCCCCCCAAAACTGAAATGGTCGTCCCTAAAGTTTCAACTTGGCAGCTCGTTCTGCGACGCTATCTCCAAGAGTGGGCAAGGCAGACGACTCTCGTCTTCTTTCTCTCCCTGTCAGCGGCCAGCGAGCGACTGGCTCCTCGGGCATCGGTGCTCTTCGACTTCCATAAATATTTCCACGGGCAAAGAACACCATCCTCTCCCGTTACTCTTGGGTGAGCACTATCCTAGGGACGGAACCAGTTTCCGCATCTGAGGGAGAAGAAACAACTTGTTTAAAACAGGGCTGGAGTGAGTGACTTCAACCTGGTCAAATGCAACCTGCTTCACTGTTTTCCCCCCTTTTCTTTGGTACTAACATCTAGGTATATGACTATAGCTAACTCACTACTATACATTTGTTTATATGTTGGATTAATTTCAAGAGAT
>OMOU01088451.1:0-23035 GCA_900312585.1 Malacocephalus occidentalis
TAGAGATATATATATATATATATATATATATATATAGTTCATAACATATTTATTTTATAGGTTTACAGTGCCGATAAAACTGCTAATTATTCATGTTGTTCTATAGTCAAGTCAAGTCAAGTCAATTTTATTTGTATAGCCCTTAATCACAGTTACAGTCTCAAAGGGCTTTACAGGCCACATCAGCCAAGTGATCATTATGACACCCCCCGAGCCCAAGCCCCCCTAAGGGCGAGAAACGACTCCCTTAATTAACAAGGAAGAAATCTCGAGAAGGAACGCAGAGTGGGGGATCCCTCCTTCCAGGGACGGTTCGGAGAGCAATGGGTGTCAAGTGGGCATAGGAAGAAGGTGGCAAAACATAACAATAGCACAGTACAAATGGTGATAAATTTAGTAATGTTTGGGATGATGCTGGCTGGACAGTAGGCTGGTGGCCATCAGGTGGGGTGGCCGGGAGTCCAATCACGTCACAGCAGCACCCCGGTGCGGTGCGGTAAAGAAAAAGTAAAAGAAAAAGGATTTTTTTCCTAATCTAAAATGGCTTTCTGAGAAGCAAACTAGTGACTAATGAGGGCAATGGAAGATGCTGTAATACCACAAGTGATTATATTTCGAAGACATATTTAATGTAATGAATGTAATGAACATCCCTAAATGTTTTTCTTAAACACAAAGTATTCTCTAGCTTGTTGTGATTAAACGGTTTCACTACTTTGCGTGTTTCAGGTACTCTAAGAAGGTTAGATAGGTTCTTCAAAAGCATATGTTTGGAAACATATACAATGATTAGATTAGATTAGGTTCAACTTTATTGTCATTGCACAGAGAACGCATACCAGTACAACGAAACGCAGTTAGCATCCAACCAGACGTGCAAAGTAGTAGCAAAAGTGCAACAGTATAACGGTAACAGTAGCAGTATGAGCAGAATATACAGAGAATGTACACCATCTACAGGAATATACTGAATCTGCAGATTGCATATAGATATGTCTATATATATGTGAATGCCATACATTGAGGAATGTAGAGTATAGGCAGAGATATACATTGGGGTATGTACCGTATGGGCAGAGGTATCCTCAGAAATGATACAGAGTCTATAGTGCATATAAGAATATACAGAATCTACAGTACATATTAGTATATATGGAATTTACAGTGCACGTAGTATATGTTCATAAATATAGATGTATGTATGGTATGGATGGAGGTATATGCAGTAGTGCGTATACATTGAGGTGTACAGTGGGGTATATGCGGGGGGCAGTGCAAGTGTCTGGCGGGTCCGGGTCTGGAGTCGACGTGCGGGGAGCAGTGCAAGTGACTGGCAGGTCTGGGTCTGGAGTCGATGTGCAGTGGGGAGTGGGCAGCCAGTGATGCGTTGGGCCGTTTTCACAACTCGTTGCAGTGCTGTCCTGTCCGAGGCGGTGCAGTTGCCATACCAGACTATGATGCAGTTGGTCAGGATGCTCTTGATGGTGCAGTGGTAGAAGTTCACCAGGATCTGAGAGGAGAGATGTACCTTCTTCGGTCTCCTCAGGAAGAAGAGGCGCTGGTCAGCCTTCTTGACCAGGTGGAGGAGTTGAGGGACCAAGAGAGGTCCTCGGAGATGTGAATGCCCAGGAACTTGAAGCTGGTGACACGCTCAACCTCCATTCCATTGATATGGATAGGGGAGTGTGTGACACCCTTGGTCCTCCTGTGGTCCACGACAAGCTCCTTGGTCTTCTTGGTGTTGAGTGCCAGGTTGTTTTTGGCACACCAAGCTGTAAGGTGCTGGACCTCCTCCCTGTAGGCTGTCTCATCGTTGTCGCTGATGAGGCCCACCACCATAGTATCGTCTGCATACTTGATGATGGAGTTAGAGCCATGCACAGGTATGCAGTCGTAGGTGAACAGGGAGTAGAGTAGAGGGCTCAGCACGCAGCCTTGTGGGACCCCGGTGTTCAGGGTGAGTGTTGAGGAAGTGGTTGAACGTAATGATGAAACTGAGCTGATAGAACAGATCTTGTTGGGTTTTTGCCCTCCACTGGAAGTCTCTGAAAGACCCAAGGAGAAAAACATCACAGTTTTTTATTTGTTTCATTGCCATCTCCTGTTAGTCAAAGGCTGGCTGCTTTTGGAGTCATGCAAGATGAGCGTGATAAGAAAAAACAAACTAATGTCACGTGATTTATTTATGGTATATATCTAAGCAATACTGTATCCATAAATACTTACTGAGCTCTCTCTATTATCCATACAAATACCAGGAAATAATGATAGCAGTGACAAGATAATTAACTGTACAGTATATGTACAGTATATGTCTAAATCATTTCAATGAATCTATTTTTAATTTTTTCTCTCAAAACATTGCTCAATTAATCATATGTTATAATATACTGTATGTCACTCAATGGTCAATGGTTATTATAGACCAAAGTCAACCTGGTTTTAACAAATTCCTTTGCTGTGAATTGTTTTGCCCTTGACATTGAAAACTCATTGAAAACAAGTGTGCTGAAATACAGGATTAATAAATACCAGAAATGGGGAGACTCTGGCTTGGATCAAAGGGGGATTATGTGTGTGTGTGTGTGAGAGAGAGTGTGTTTGTGTGTGTGTGTATATGTGGGGGGTGGGTATGAAAAGAGATTGGTACAGGGGGGAAAAATGCCATGGGTCAAGGTAGCGTTGAAACCCCCTGAAAGAACACACAGCAGTCTTTTAATGAATCCTATGTTGTGAGTGGCAGGGCACGGGGTCCTGTGCCATGTAATTACCCCAGACCACTTAGACGGAGGTAAAGGGCACCACGGGAGAAGGTCTGTGTAGCCCAAGTGAGAGAGGGGAGCATCTATCCTGGAGCTAGCTACAACCAAAACAAAAACAAAAAAGATGTCCAAACGAATAGTGCAACTAGCCACTTTCTCAATCTTTGCTTGTCTTGTTTTGCTTTGTGTAACTGCGCGGTAAACAAAGCACTAATCTAGTGGCACCAGTGCTATATGAACACCTTACACTATTTTGCAATCTCAAGTAGCATGGTCTGCATCAAAACCATTACAATACAAAGAAACACTTCCCCTCTCTTTCAAGCCCCACATTGCAACATGTATTCCAAAAGGTTTTTGGTGGGCAAACGTTAATAGCGGACGACATAAGCGCCGGTCTCACTTCATAAAACCCAAGCATTGGTCGTCTGGACACATCTGCACATACAAGAGCCCTCATCTGAGATTCATGGCAGTGTTGCAACAGTGCAGTGTTGCAGATTTGCCTTGAGAGGCGATGCTGCTGCTGCTGCTGCTGCGACGACGATGCGGGATGCTCATATTAACTTGTGTTTTCACATGCTTTCCATATGCTGTAAGCAGTTCATGTGGTGCCTGGCTTGCAGAGCCAAGACGAGTGTGGTAATGCTGCCTAGGCCTGCTGGCTGCCCCGCCTGCTGTATGAATGGTGGCAGGAGCAAGGCTGACATTCTGCCCTGGAAGCCAGACCACAAGGAATGGGAGCCATGTCCACCGCAGTCTGCTTACCACCAACACCGTTAATGGTCTTCTTGTACCTGAATAAGGTGGGGAGTTCTTCTGCTCTATGAGGAGCAGCAATATTCTCCTCTCTGGCCACAGCACCATATCCTGTCCACATGAGTCATTTAGGACAGTGGAAAGTTTTGTCGCAGAAGTGAACGGGCTATTAGTGTCAACTTAAGAAGATGGGAGTACGGTTAGATCATCTTTGTGACAATATGTACGTGTACGTACATATTTACTTTTGGCGTGTTTATGTGTTATGTGTTAGGTGTGGGTTTCATCATGTAGGTTCACAGATTCCAGGCCAGAATATACATTTCTCATAGCCTGATCCAAAGTGGTTGACTTGCAGTGGGACTGTGAAACAAAGCATGCATATATAATGGTCGGTTACTTGGTGTATCGGCTGTTTTCATCCCAAGGCATGGTGCTCTTGGGTGGCTGTCCAGTCCACACTTTGACATATTCTCACACATTCACATCCTCCTAGTGATTGCTTGATTAACTTGATAAGTCCTTTAAAATGTCCTCTGGGAATCACGGGTATCAGTCTACCAGTAGACCTCAAGTGTGGCAGAGCAGAGGGCTTCAATGATGCATGGCCATTGTCACACATTCGTTTCACTATGAGTTGGAAAATAAATTCAGAAGAAGTCCGGGATCATTGTAAATCATCTGCAGACATGTAGTTTGATGTCAGATTCTGTAACTCTAGAGATGCTTGTAAACTTTGCCATGTTTTTATATTGACATTTCAGGCACTTAATATACAAAACATTTCACGTTTGCCATTGCGCTTTTCCCAGTGGCTGATAAGTTGCCCGAGAGCAGATTACTCAACTGTTTCCATTTTGTCACCACCACCACCATCGATGGTTAAAGAGGCCCTATACACGATCAGCAAAGAGCCAAGTTCACAGATGTGATGGAAAAGTGGAGTGTAGTAATACTACAGCTCTGGGACGGATGAGAGGGTCATAATGTGGGACTGAACTCATAAAATATTGATACGCGAGTGACATAAGCAAACTGGACACAGTCCTGTAACATGGAAGGAGGGATCTTAAGTGGCTATAATTGTTGTTCTGAAGGACTGCCACCATCTGCTGTAACCACCACTGACAAGTCCTGGCCTGTGTTCCCTGTAAAGAGTGTGCAGACTGCCCTAGAATGAAATGACAAGCATGCTGCTCTTACAAACAGGACTGAAATAGCAGGCAACAAAGACTCTCTGTGCGCGTGGCCTGTTAAGTGGTAAATTGGATGGTGAAAGACGAAAGCAGTGGCCACCCTCGACTCAGACATCATCGGACATCATCGAAAAAATGGACAAACTACAAATCCCACCGCCTGCTGCATTCATTCTTCAGTCATTCGCATTACATTGGAGTAGATATTTAAATGAGATGGCAGAATGGTTGGCTGCAGGAAAACCTTAAAAAGAATTGCTATGATGCTGAACATCTCTCACATTCAGATATTTTTTAGCTCATGGAAATGCTTTTGTAAAGAGGTCAAGTTGAAAACACAACTCATGCACAAACATCATCAAAATTGCTACAAGCCCTCTGGGACTGGACACATCCACATCATAGTTGCATTGGATTGGTGTCGAATGACTTGCTTCATACTTACAAGCATAGTTGAAGGGTGTTGAGCGTTGTTCGAGCATAGGTTACTGGAGCAGCTTGCAAAAAGCTGGATAGTTCAACATTAGGCTTTCAGTTGGTGTGTTTGTGTCTAATTGACAAAGTTTCTCTCTCACATCTCAACACATGGGCCCTGTCTTCATGACAGATTCCATGCGGCAAACTCACAAAAGGGGAAATACTAAACTAGGTCACTGGATTTCTTTGTGTGTGTCTCTTGAGTGTGTCTGTCTAGGCTGTCGCCGCCACTGTGTTATTATTTGACTAATAAGTGTTTTGATTTTTCTGTCCAGACTTTCCGTTTCTTCCTATTCCCGGGGAGATCTGTGGGATTCCAGCGCCGAGTGTTGTTGTCAAGTCGGATCATCGGCTGGAAAGTGATGTCATCACTGTGGAAGGCCACAGTCTCTCTCTCTCGCCCCCCTCTCTAACCCTCTCTCTCTCTCTCTCACACACACACACACACATACACACACACACACTCTCTCCCCTTGTAACTCTTCCTCTCTCACACAAACATTCTCTCTCCACCGATCTCTAACTTTCTCTCTCTCACACACACAAACACACACTCTCTCTCTCTTTCTCTCACACACATTCCCTCTCCCCTCTCTAAATTTCTCTCTCCAGCTCTCTAAATCTCGCTCCCTCCTCCTCTCTATTTCTCTCTCTCTCCCTCACACACACACACAGACACACACATGCACGCACACAAACCCTCCCCGTATTATATTAAGTAAGTATTATATTAATGTTTATCCTATCAATTGTGTTTATTTTGTTATGAAAAACCTTAGAATTACCTTAGAATTAGAAACCTTAGATCACAAATCTCTAGTATAAAATGTTCTTTGTGAAGAGGGATAGACTGTTGAGATTAGAATGTTAATTATATGACAGAAGGGTCCAAAATCCCCCAGCCAAGCAATTGTTTTAATGTGCATTGGTGTTTTTACCTGCCAAATGGTCAAATCTATCAGCTATTGACTGATGGCAGATGTTACTTTTGCATTTGGAAATGAAGAACCTATTCATGCTCAACAGCAAACACCTTGCTTGCCCAGCCTCTACCGCAGGAAGAGTGCACAGGTGTCATTATATAGCATTAATTGCACTCATTCGCGACAGTTGTGTCACATTCCAGGCATTCCTGCTGCTCCGCTCCCCCTGCCACGGCGCGACAGCGCTAACCACACCCCCTCATGGCTCACACATCCCTGTCACCCGCCTGAGGCCAGGGTGCGTCCCGGTCGTCAGCCAACTGCAGGGCCAGATACCACCTTGTGATGCAGAGGGTGAAAGCGCACCCCAGGAGCTAGTAGCGTAGAGCCTCGACCGCCCACTTGATGGCGAGGCACTCTTTCTTGACGGTGCTGTACCTCTCCTCTCGCTCTGCCAGCTTCCGACTGAGGTATAGCACCGGGCGGTCGAGCCCCTCAACCTCCTGGGCTAAAACGGCGCCCAGCCCCCTGTTCGATGTGTCAGTCTGGACAAAGGGGAGATTAAAATTAGGTGTGAAATGGAGCGACTTCCCACACAGAGCTTTTTTAATTTTTTCAAATGCCACCTGGCACTGCTCGGTCCATTGGACCGGATCTGAGGCACCTTTCCGGGTGAGATCCGTCAACAGGTTGGTCAGCTGCGCGAAGACGGGGATGAATCGTCTATAGTAGCTGGCCATCTCCAAGAAGGACCTCACCTGTTTTATCGTCTTGGGCCGCAGGTAGGCTGCAACCGCCTCCGTTTTGTCCAGCTGCGGTCGCACTGTCCCGCCGCCCAAGTGGTACCCCAAATACCGTACCTCCCTCTGTCCAATTACACACTTGCTCGGGTTGGCCATGAGCCCAGCCTGTCTCAGCGAGGACGGCCGCCACCCGGCGGAGATGATGTGGCCAAGTGTCGCTATGGATGATCACATCATCCAAGTAGGCCACAGCATACCCCACATGCGGCCGTAGTACGTGGTCCATGAGCCGCTGGAACGTGGCTGGAGCCCCGAACAACCCGAATGGCATCGTCTTAAATTGGTATAAACCATACGGAGTGGAGAAGGCCGATTTCTTCTTGGACTCTGTAGATAAGGGAATCTGCCAGTAGCCCTTAGTTAAATCCAGTGTCGAAAAAAAACGAGCCGTGCCTAGCCGGTCCAGAAGCTCGTCAACCCGAGGCATGGGATATGCGTCAAATTTAGAGACGAAATTCATCTTGCGATAGTCATAGTAGTTGCGGACAGCCCCGTCTGGTTCAGTTACTAGAATGATCGGGCTAGCCCATGAACTGTGTGACTCTTCTATCACACCCAACTCCTGCATGGCCTTTAATTCTTCCCTCACAATTTCCTTTTTGTGTTCGGGTAATCTGTACGGCCGCGTCCTAACAGACATGCCGGGGGGCGTTTCTATGCGATGTTCAATGAGCGTGGTGCGGCCCGGTAGTGGGGAGAAGACATCCGTAAACCGCTACTGCAAGTTGGCTACCTCAGTTCTCTGCCGCGGAGTCAGATGGCTTTCTAAATGAACCGGCGTGAACGGCACCGCTTTTTTAGCCTCCGGTCCCAGCTCACCTTCCTTGATTACTGATGTTGCGAGACGAACCAGGCGCGCCTCATTCCATTTTATAAGGAGGTTGAGGTGGTAAATCTGACCGCTTCCCCCCCTATCCGACCGTGCCACCTCATAGTCAACGTCCCCCACTCGCCATGTGACCACGAGGGGTCCTTGCCACTTCGCGAGTAATTCCGAGCTGGAGGTGGGCAGCAATACAAGTACTTTCTCTCCCGGTAGGTGAGCTACGGTCTAATGGCCCGATGAGATCCATCGCGATTCTCTCTAATGGAATCTCCACCAACGGAAGTGGTCTCAATGGGGCTTTGGGTATAGCCGGTGGACTGCTGAGCTGGCATTCACGACAAGACTCTTCCGGCGGAAGTTGGCGGCGCGTGCACACGCAGCGGCTCCTCTCAGTCCCGACAGAATGTTTATCTGTTTATATTGTTTATCTGTTTATATTGTTTATCTGTTTATATTGTTTATATTGTCTTCCTGTTTATATTGTCTTCACCGTTTAGATTGTCCTTTACTGTTTAGATTGTCTTACTGTTTATATTATATATTGTTTACAGTGTCTATTTATTTCACTACTTCACCTGGGCCTGAGAGGCATGTAATTTCATGTATGTCTGTATATCAATATAGCACATTTGACAAATAAAATAACTTGAACTTGAACTTGAAGACTCACACCACCGCTGTACATCTGCGTATATGCCTGGCCAATAGAACCAGAGTGGGTTGGTGGTTGAAGTCCCTCCAGTCTTCTTTCGCCATGGGTGCCCAGCTTCTACTGCAGGAAGAGTGCACAGGTGTCGTTATATAGTGTTAATTTCACTCATTCGCTACAGCTGCATCACATTCCAGGCATTCCTGGCGCTCCGCTCCCCCTGTCACTGCGCGACAGCGCTAACCACGCCCCCTCATGACTCACAATCAGGAAGGATGCTCACCTCTGGAACATCTGCCGTCTTTTGTTCCACTGTTCTTCCATTTTAGTGTTTACAAAAGTTGCATTCAGCAATGATCTTCCTGACAGCTGAATTGGAGTTGATGATCCAAAACCTCCTCCTCACCGTCGACAATGTGTGAGCCCGTCCACCAAGGCCAACATTGTGGTATACATGCTTGAGAATGAGCATAGAAATATGCTGATCTTTGGAGTGGATAAGCGGTTTGGATGTTTTTCTGATGGTTGAGATTCTATTGGCCACAAAATGCCAGTCCTCATTGTTAATGTACTTCAACACTGAAGTGCTGTCAGTCCAAAATACTGAATCCTCCAACTGGAAATTCAACTCTGCATTTAGCATTGAGTCTACTCTGACAGCAAGGACGGACGCCGTCACCTCAAGTCGGGGAATAGTTACAGCCTTCAGTGGAGTCACTCTGGCTTTACCAAGCAGAACAGTGACCTGAATGTGGTTTTCCTGATTTAACATTCGGATGCAGGTTAAAGTTCCGTATCCACTTTCACTGGCATCTGCAAAGTGATGGAGTTGGGCATGTGTGACCTCTCCAAAGTCTACTGGCTTGATGCATCTGTCCACATTAAATGCAGCCAGCAAGTCCTCCAAAGAACTTTTCCATTGGTGCAAGATGTCATGTGGTAAAGCATCATCCCAGCCACAACCTCTAATACAGAGCTCTTGTTGCATCATTTTGGCAAGTAAAGTGACTGGTGCCAAGAAATAAAGAAGATACATTGAGCAGGTAATGGCCAACATACCATGTCTGGTGAGAGACTGTTGTTTTATCTCCATCTTAAACTTGAAAGAGTCGGTCTCCACACACCATTGTAGACCTAGAGCTATTTCCACTGGAAGTTTGTCTCGGTCCAGATGCAACTCCTTTAGGTCCTTGGCCATTTGATCTTCTGTGATGGCTTGCAAAACACCAAGACTATTGCTGATCCATTTCTCCAAGATAAAGCCTCCTTTCCAACACAGAGCAATAAGATATCTTATCATCTGGATAGCTTCTCCTTCAGTGGCTGAGCTCTTCAAACAGTCATCCACGTAGAAATTCTGCTTGACAGATTGAAGCACTTCAGCCGAACACTCCGACTGGTTATCATCAGCAGTTTTCCTCAGTGTGTAGCTTGCACAGCTTGGAGATGAAACGGCACCGAACAAGTGTACAGTCATCCTAGAAGCTCATCATTGATGTCTCCATCTGGCCACCAGAGAAAGTGAAGAAAATCTCTGTCTGCTAGCAAATTTCACCTGATGGAACATGGCTTGAATGTCACCTATGAATGCCACAGGTTCCTCTCTGAAGCAAGTAAGAACTCCAAGCAGTGAGCTGGTGAGGTTAGGACCCTGTAAGAGTTTGCTGTTCAACGATGCTCCTTGAAATGTGGCGCCACAATCAAACATCACACGAAGGGTTCCTTTCCTCGGGTGGTGGAAACCATGGTGGGGGATGTACCACAACTTCCCATTCCCACAATGCAGCTGTTGCTGAGGTACTTGCTCTGTGCATAGGTCTTACTGATGAGCTTGTTCATGTACCCTGCATACTTGTTTGTTGTTAAGGAACCTTTTCCTCAATCCCTGGATCCTTTGCTTAGCCACTGTAATGTTATCAGGGAGATAGACCTCCTTGTTCCTGAAAGGTCATTTAAAACAATACTTCCCATCCTTCAGTACTGCAGATCGCTCCATGATTTCCAGAAACTCGAGGTCTTCTCTGGACATTTCCTTGTCCTCCACAATCCGTTCATTGAATTTGTGCTTATACTGATTGGTCAGCATCTCCAGCTTGCACACAGATATTATGTTCACTAATGCAGAAGACAGCTGTCCCCAAAGTACCACTGTTTCCATTCAGTGGACCATTAACGACTCATTCCAGCACTGTCATAATAGAATACGGGCCATTCCCGCAACTGTTAATGACCTCCCAGGGCTCCAATATTTGGGAGCATGGGTGCCGATTAACAGGTCAACATTTGCCTTTATGCTTGGTGTGAGTCATGAGGGGGCGTGGTTAGCGCTGTCACGCAGTGACAGGGGAGCGGAGCGGCAGGAATGCCTGGATGTGACTCAGCTGTAGCGAATGAGTGCAATTAATGCTATATAAATGACACCTGTGCACTCTTCCTGCAGTAGGGGCTGGGCACACATGGCCACAGAGGACCGGAGGGACGTCGAGCGCGATTCCAACGCTGCACTTCCGCAACCCAGCTGTCGGACCCACCGCAACTGTCTTTTATTCCGTATATCAGTCCGTTAAACGCGCAATAGCGACCTGTGTTATCGATTAAAAACCCAGTATTATTTTGAAGCTTTTTGAGTTCTCATTTATCTGGAAGAACCCAGGAAAGCCACAGACGTGGCATTGTGACAAGAGACATTGTTACACTTTTGCTAAGTATGGCCATTTAGCCACGTATTCAGGTGTCACCATGCTATCAGCAGTGACTGGCATTTTACCTCTGGAAGAACATAAAAGTAATTGCTGTCTAGATTAGATACCTCCAAACCAGTCAAAGCATAGGTTGGAACAACCTTTTCTTGCCCCATTGTGTGCAACAGGAAGTTGGTTCTGCTGCCTACAATATTCAGCTGCTGCATTACATGTTCCGAGCAGAACGTGACTGAACTACCCATATCCAAAAGGCATAGGTATTTATGATGTGATTTCCTTTCACAAATTTCACCTTTACAGGGAGAATGGATAGAACGCACTGGTCCTTACCGGCCCCTGTATGTCCACATGTTTTGAGGGAAGTTGACTGGTTAGTAGATGGTTCCTTTGTGGGAATGTGTAGTGTGTATCATTGGTGGCTGGCTTAATTGGCCTCACTTGGCCCAGTTAGAGTCTGGGGGGGGGCTGCTGGCCTGTGGTGCATTGGCTAATCAGTGCACCACAGGTTGTCAGCGACCAGCACACACACTCAAGAGAGAGCGCTAGCATGCTAGCTTTGTTCCACCTGCTCTGTCTGCCATTTCTTCTTCAAACTTTCCCAATAAACCGGTTTATTCACCACCATCCTGCCTGTGTCCATTGGAGGAGCATGGATGTGGCATGTAGCACTGATTATGCTACAGCCATTTTATATGAAGCACGGTGGGATGAGTCTTACCACAAACTTTGCATGTAAGGGCCTCTCGCAGTCTCGGCTCATGTGACTAACACATAAGCAACTCCCTTTTCCCTTAGGAAGTGGATTTTGTCTTTGTGCTTCTTTCTCTTCAATTGTTTGCACTCCTCCACTGAGTGACTACGGGCACAGCAAAGCCACCCAGCATTCTCAGTCTTCCCTGGATCTGAAGTTGATTCCTTAACCCTCTCAGGTAAGTCCATAAATGTTACTGTGGTGGCAACAATATTTCCCTGTACTCTGTTCTTGGGCTGTGATTTTAACCTGGTGTGAGCCTTTATTCCAGCAACATCAGATGATGGATCCTGCAAGTCACCAAAAAGAGGAATTCGGACCCGGCATTCAAAACATTTGACCAGATCAAGTGAGGTCTGTGGTCATTTTTTTCCATTATGCCATGCGCTATGGACCTCCATTGCTCCCTCATTTTGGATGGCAACTTTGAGATCATAATTCTCATTGTAGCATTGTCTATGATTGCCATGATGTCACAGTTGTGGCTTTTGATGGAGAGAACAAATCTGCTTCCCAAAATAAAGATGTGTAATGCAGAACAAAAGTCGCTACAGCGCGTTTAAAGGACAATGAAATACAATAGTACATGAAGTGCATTCCGCTGGGTTGCGGGCATAGAGTGGGGTTCGGCGGAGTTTCTCCTGCCCTGCGTACCCAGCCTCTACTGCAGGAAGAGTGCACAGGTGTTATTAAATAGTTTTCTGTTAATTACACTCATTCGCTACAGCGTATATATACAGCTACAAATTCCAGGCATGTTTGCCGCTCTGCTCCACCTGTCATTACCTGACAGCGCTAACCATACCCCCTCATGGCTCACATTCATGTTTACAGGCATATCCAGTTCCTGTATGTACTGGAGCTCCTCCATTACATTGCAGTAGCCATGCCAGCATAAAGGAGTGCTTTCACATCCTCAGATTTTATTGATTGCCAGGCCAAAGCATTTTCCATATAGGCAGTTGTTATTTTGTACTGATTCCCAAAGTGTACAGAAGACTCTTTGCCACTGCATAGCCATGCTCAGGAGCCATATGCTGCCAGCTACGCACCAGGCTGGCAGCATATGAGGCTGTCCCCTCTTAAACTGTTCCAAATAGTATAAACAATCCTGCTTATTCCTCCACTCCTTGCTCAAAGGCCTTGATAAATTCTCTGGACTGAAGAGGATCCCCTTCAAACATGGCAATATCTCGTGGTGGCAGAGACAACAAATGCTACTGCTGCACTAGAGCAGCTGTGATTTAATTTTGCCTGCGAATAATGGCAAGTATATCTCCCGACCGATTTGAACTGATTTGATGATGGTATGTAGCTTGCCTTTCCTCATCCCCATGAGCAGTTGTTGATTGGCATTGAAAATGCCGCACTGTTCCCAATCCACTGGTTGCTTGCTGCCGTTCCTCAGCCCTGTACTGATGTCTTGAAGCAGTTTTACACTATTTCTCAGTTTCCTTTGTTCGCACATCCTTTGTGCGATTGTGGTTTATTGTGTAGTCAGGTCCATTTTGTTATGTCATGTGTTGATTTCCATGATTCAGGTTTTTATTGGTTTCAAGACATGAACAGATTCCATTTTCCTTTTTTCCTTTTCATGATAGGAATTCATGCCATTTGAAGGTGCTTGAGAATAACTTTTCAGATCAGAGGCATGTCAGATTTTTGCTTTAAACCATCCATCCATCCATTTTGTTATCTGGGGCCGGCTCGCAGTGGCAGCAGGCTAAGCAGGGCTCTCCAGGCCCCCTTCTCCCCAGCAACACTCTCTAGCTCTTCCTGGGGGATCCGAAGGTGTTCCTAGGCCAGATGAGATATAAAATCCCTCCAGCGGGTTCTGGGTCTGCCTCGGTCTCCTCCCAGTTGGATGTGCCCGGAAAACCTTTAAAGGGAGGCACCCGGCAGGCATCCTGATCAGATGCCCGAACCCCTTAGCTGACTCCTTTTGATATGGAGGAGCAGCGGCTCTACTCACTGGCTTCCTTCACTGCTGGTGTCCACCAGCAGGTTCTTAGGTTGCTGCCACGACAGGCATTGACAGCCTTCTGCAATGGTGCTGGGTTTACCAGCTCCTAGCCATCGCCTCTGCAATGGAGGCTCTGAACATGGCCCACTCGGATTCCATGGCTCCAACCTCCCCCGGGATACAAGAGAACTTTTTCCGGAGGTGAGAGCGAAAGACCCTATAGACAGAGGCTTCCACCAGACGTTCCCAGTTCACCCTCTTTTGCATTTCACATGTCTATCCGGCAACCTCCCCCACCATCTGATCCAACTCACCACCAGGTGGTGATCAGTTGACAGCTCTGCACCTCTCTTCACCCGAGTGTCGAAAACATGCAGCCGCAGATCTGCTGATACGACTACAAAATCGACCGTTGACCTTTGGCCTAAGGTCGTCCGGTACCAGGTGCACTTATGAGCCACCTTATGTTCGAACATGGTGTTTGTTATGGCCAGTCCATGACTAGCGCAGAAGTCCAACAACAAAGCACCACTCTGGTTCATATCAGGCAGGCTGTTCCTCCCAATTACCTCCCTCCAGGTTTCTCCATCATTGCCCATGTGCGGCCCAAGTCCCCCAGTAGAACTATGGAGTCCCCAGAACCCTTTCCAGGATGCCCTCCAAGGACTCCAAGAAGGCCGGATACTCTGAACTGCTGTTTGGTGCATAAGTCAATTCAAGTCAATTTTATTTGTATAACCCTTAATCACAGTTCAAGTCAAAAAAGGGCTTCACAGGCCACATCAGCCAAGTGATTATGACACTCCTGGAGCCCAAGCCCCCCTAAAGGAAGAAATCTCGAGAAGGAACGCAGAGTGGGGGATCCGCACGGTTCAGAGTGCAATGGGTGTCAAACAGGCATAAGAAAAAAGAGGGTGTAGCATAGTATAACAGTTAAATAACAAAGTACAGATAGTAATGCAAATAGTACATGCATAAGCACACACAGCAGGCCCAGGACCCCACATTTGGCTAATGCCCGGTTTACAAAGCACCCGACCCCAATGACTCTCCCAGCAGGAGGTGGGCCCACAGGGAGTGGGGGTAAACAACGACCTGTAAATATTTTTTCATCTAAGCTAGACTCTAGCATCTGGTTTGCAGCTTATAATTATGAATTCCTTCAAATACTCTCATTTAAGCCCCACATTGATTTTATTATTTAAAAAAAGAACATATCACTGTCTGAGTTAACTTTATCACTCCATTAATTGTTTTACATTTCAAGTCAGTTAAAGATACATTTCTCAATTGATACTACCTACAGTATTATTGACTATGCTGACATGGTTTATCCGAACACCTCTGACACTCATCTTAGGCCCCTTAATGTTGTATATAAATCTTAAATCATATATAAAGCTTAATTGGTTGCAGTCTAAATCTAGAAGGCAATTTCACTGGGTTCAGTTAATCTTAAATGTGTTCATTTTAATTGTCCTTCCTAGTACGATCTTCATATCCACTCGGACATATACAGCACCCTTTTGTCTTTGTCCCCAGAATTAGTAGTTAGTTGGACACAGATCATTCCAATACAAAGCTCCATCTGACTGGAACAATGTTCTGCTTTCTTTGAGATCTAGTACCTCTTTCTGCCATTTCCAGACATCTTAATTTTCTCATCTTAAAGCAAACAGTTTATCCTTTTCATTTGTCTGTATTTACAATCCAAAAGACAAACTGATTCAGTTGCCCTGTATGCTGATACATGTTTTATTATTTGGGTCATTGTATTACATTTTTCCCAACAGCTAAGGTTGTGGACGGGAGAGGGTGAGCCAACTGTCTGTATCCGTGTCCTTGTTGTGTTTGTTTATTATGTAATACTGTTTTTTGTGTGTTTCTAATGTTTTATTTTGTATCTGTGTACTGTATAAAGGACCCCCTCGGAAATGAGATGCTACATCTCAAGGGGCTATCCTGCCAATAAATTCTAATTAAATTCAGCGTGTGCAAAAAACTGCACATTTGTCAGCAGCAAGATGTTTGAAAGTATCACTCAGTCTTGCCTAACATGGCAAATGCCACAGTGAAAAGATGTACTGTGCTTATGCTCATCTTCCCCAAAATGATTGTGTTGCTGAGAACGGTTTTGCCACACCTACAGGAAACACCAGTACCAAATGCGGAACTAGAGCTCTTTGTGGGGAGCTCAGCCTCACGTGATCTAGCTACAGGCAAGGTACTGGGTTTTTTTCACAACAGGAGACTGTTATCGCAGAGTCACACCCATCCCACAGGCAGCTGCGTTAAAGGCACTCAATGAAACACCAGTATTTGGAAGCAGAGACAGTTTCTTATATTAACAGGCAAAAACCATCGCTGGCATGAACTGGCTGGCTCTGTCTTGTCTAGGTTAAGCTTCAGGTGGTTGGCAGTGTCACCCAGGCATTTAGAGATGTGTATATCATGTATCTGTACATGTCACCATTCTTACACGTTCAACACTTTCTATTGTAACACCATATAAAATATACATGTACTGGTGATCTCAAACATTTAATTTGTTCAGGCACAAAGTACAGATGCAGCGCTTTCAATAAAGTGTACATCAAACTTTATTTAAGTCAAGCTACTCAGAACATCGGGATCCATGATTTAGACCTCTCTAGTAGAAAATGTTCAAGTGTACATCTTGTCCAGTGCTGCTGTGCTCAGGCAGATGGTGTGGTAGCCGTCAGCCTCACCTCCACGGGGTAGTGGTCGCTCACGGCTAACGCCTGAGGCAGAGAAATTATACTTGGTCAGGCTTGCATGTCTCTACAATATACATTAAAAAGTCTCTAGCTTAAGATTAAATAAGGTGAATTAGGTGTGGGGTGCTGTGCCGAAGCATTTAGTTAAAAAGCCCAGAAGACTAGAACACAACACCCAAGGCAAATCCATGTTTTCCTCATTTAGGACTGTTTATACATTCAAACAAGTCAAAGGCCATATATGAGCTATATTCATCAGTTGATCTGTACTCATTTCTAGAGAGGTCTTCTCAGGCATTAGATTAGATTAGATTCAACTTTATTGTTATTGCACAGAGTACGCATACTAGTACAACGAAATAACTAATCTAACCACCAAGTGCAACAGTAGTAGCAACAGTGCAACAGTAGAACAGTGACCAGTAGTATGAGCAGAATCTACAGATAATGTACACAATCTACAGGGAATATGCCGAATCATATAATGAGAATTCATCCTGAATAAACGTGTTTACGTGTGCCACCATGGTAGTCCGCATTAATTTTAAAAAATTGTTCCAATTTGATGTTTATTTTTCGGTGAATTCAATACACTTCCTGGCTAATTCCTGGTTGTGGAACCCACGGAGTATGCAAAGGATTATGGGTAAATGGGTGGGAACATGATTTTGAAGTGTTTGGCATGCATCTGTAGTGTTGAGATGGCAACTTAGGCGCAGCTGCAGAAATTAAAGAAAATTATGTTGTTTCATTACAAAATCTGCTTCTCAATGCGTCCATTGGGCCGACCCAATTTCAAAATTCTGCAGCAGGATAGTGATCGAGGACACTAGTGCTAGTGTGAATTAGAATTAAGTTGAATTTTATCAGAACCATTCCTTTGTACCTCATATTAATATGCCTCTTTTAATAATCAATTATTAAAAAATCTATAAGCTTTGAATATGTTATCAATATTAATAGCAATTAAACACAATAGAATCATACATGCACATGTGCCTAATAGAGTACCAATATAGGTAAGATATATTCAGTCAAAAAGTTGTCAATGGTATTGAGAAGTAGTATTGCACATGATGATGAAAGGTAATATTGAGAAGTAGTATTGCACATGACATTAAGCATATGCACATGGAGCACATGGACTTCCGGTTGTGAAGCGTGCACGATGGATGCTTAATTTTGAATAATAACCCCATTAATGCACTTACTACCAAACAAATCGTTATAATCTCTATTGGAGTGAGTGGGGGAGAGAAAACGAATACATCATTTAACGAAGATGGACGGTGCTCATTGCTCGAACGACGACTCGGTAGAAACCGTGACCTCAGTGCTTCACAATATTGGTAAGGAAATGCGCGATTTCAGGTTTGAACACAAAGTGGACTTACATAAACGTAAACAACTGACAAGAAAACCAAACGCCAAGATCTGTATCAACAACTTTCTGCGGTTTTCACGCAAATTCAGGCCCATGAAATTAGACAAAATGACGCAGAAGCACAAGTTGATGACGCTGAGACACTTGGTTATGAAAGGTGCACTGGTCTAGGGGGAACAACATTCGTATTTATGGCGTTCCTGTAGAGAAGGAAGGCAACTCCATGCCTGTGGTACAACTTTTTTGAAAAAAGCTTTGCCCTGACGGAGAAAGTTATTCACTTCCAGACACCACTGGAGAAGTCACACAATAACACACAAGACAGGAGTAGGAGTTGATGGAGAGAGGTTGCTCCGTTGAGACACCAGATCGCAGTGCTACAGAGCTGGACCCGGAGATGGGATGTCTGCTTCAGGCTATGACATGGCAGCGCGCCGGGGAGAGGAAAGAAGATGCGAATGAGTCTGTGTGTTGAGCAAAGGATATACTACTGGAGTTTAAGCGGATTCCTTCCAAATTACTTTTATTCGGATTACAAAAAAGTGCTATTGGGTGACGTTGGGCTACTAGGCTACTTATCATAATTTGGATACAACAAAGCGGGAGATGGACAGACGGATTGGTGCGGTGTCTGCAGTAATGCGGGCGCTGTACCGGTCCATTGTGGTCCATCTACATTCCAACCCTCACCTATGGTCACAAGCTGTGGGTAATGACCGAGATCGTGGATGCAATCGGCCAAATGAGGTTCCTCCAGAGGGTGGTTGGGCCTTAGAGATAGAGATAGGGTGAGGAGCTCAGACATCCGGAGGGAGCTCGGAGTAGAGCCGCTGCTCCTCCACATCGAAAGGAGTGGTTCGGGCATCTGATCAGGATGCCTCGCTTTTGAGGTTTTCCAGGCACATCCGACTGGGAGGAGACCCCGAGGCAGACCCAGAACCCGCTGGAGGTATTATATATCTCATCTGGCCTGGGAACACCTTCGGGATCCCCCAGGAAGAGCTAGAGAGTGTTTCTGGGGAGAAGGAGGCCTGGAGAGCCCTGCTTAGCCTGCTGCCACTGCGGCACCGGATAAGCAGAAGAAAATGGATGGATGGATGGACTTGAGTTATGGATTTATGGAGTTATGGAGCCAATAGTAACATTTATGCTAGGGGGAGGGGCTGTGTCCCTCGGTCAACATGTCCACTCTAGATGCAGGCAGGATGCTTCTCTGTGTGCTCGTGTCACACAAGAAGCGACAACCGGAGGTGGTGTCCTGAATGAACAGCAGCCCACCAGCCTGGCCAGCACTCATGGCCTCTACTGAGTGCTGGCCCCAATGATTCCCAACCTGCTGAATGAGTGGCAATGCTTGGCTTTGGCCCAAACATTTCATGGTAGTAACTCAGGCCGGTTTCCTGTTGCCACTGAGGAGTTGCTGCCGTGGCTGTGAAATGGTTGGTGCAGGACAAAACTTTGCTGCATAATGCTTCTGACAGGAAAAAAATATTGGCCTCCTCAGCAAGATCTCGGGAATACATGATGCCGGTGTTGGCCAAAGCAGGGATGTGAGAGAAGTAAATAAGTTGGGGAAGTCAGGTCTATGCTCCACCAGAAGACCCAGCATCCTGTCCATAAGTTCAGATGGCTTGCTATTGCCAAGGCCTTGTATCGAGAAAAGCCGGGTCTCGCTTGGCGTCGGAATGTTCAAAGGTTTTCAGCAGGTGGGCTCTATTTTAGTAGACTAACTACTCTGGTCTAACTACTCTACTACGTCCGTGTGATCTCCCACAATGCAAATTGCGATTCTGTCTGGGTGAAACACAGGAGGGATGATGATTCCCAGAACTTGGGCAGCTTGAGAGATACCGCGTTGGCAGTCAGAGTTTGTGTAGAGCTGTCTCTGGACATGTCATGCAGATCTTTTTTTTTAACCCCCCCCACACACACACATTTTTTTAAAATCACAGCCACAACTGAGTTTAACAATATCAGTTATCACATTATAACACAAGGGTTTCACGTCATAGTGTATTATTGGGGTATTTGCCAGCCCATTACCCTGTCATATCCTGTGGGTATGACAAAACTGCTGGTTTTGGTTGGTTAAAGACAGTGAGGGAAGTCTCACCAGGCTGTGGCTCAGGTGGAGGTTCACCATGTAGTTATAGACTGCAGCACTGCCATGTACGACTCGCCTCTGCATGTCAGTTGTGGTCACGATCCTACAGAAAGACAATACAAGGAAAAGTATAGGTTCAAGCTATTTGCAGTTAGCACATTATTTATTGTAGACAACACAAAACTACATTAAAAATAATGTGTGTATTAATCTTCTTGAAAGTACTAGTGTATTTTGACTTTTGACAGTTAGATATGAGTACTTTTTCCATAACTGGTTGTGTCCATGCATACAATCTATTGCTACTTTCAATACTTTATATGGAAGTCTTTGACATGAGCACTGTCAGCTACCAGTCAGTATATCCTCTCACGTTGGGCTGTGAGTGTTTCTTCAGTACCTGTCATAGGCGCAGTTAGTATGTGACACTGTGGTGTCTGCATCATTTGGGATGAGCCAGTGGAAGCTCTTGTCAGTGAAGAGGCGAATCTTCTCCCAGTCTTTGCCCGTAACATAGGTGCAGCCTGTATTGAAGTCGCCCAGGAGCAGTATATCCTACAGGGTAGATCATAACATTTGCTGTAGGTAAGATTTAAGAGCCATTCTTTAAGTGCAATCGATAAGAAATCGCATTGCCAAATCGCATAATTCAGATTCCTATCTGAATCTCCTTCAACCAGTTTGTGAACATTCTCCTTTTCCCCAATCTCAATTTGCATTGCTTTTGTGATCTCGAAGTGACGCGCAGACAGGGTATGCTAGGAGCCCGGTATGTCCGTCCTGGGAACAGTTCATGTTGTTGGCTGCATTCGAGATGGGGTTAAGCGTCTCAGACATTTATAGGATAACATGGCCCTTCATACCTAGAACTCTCAGCCGAAAACAACTTTCTTTTTCTCTGTTTTGGAATTCGACCTGACACCACTTTCGGAGCAGAGTCATGCTCCGTGCGTCATCTGCTGTGTTTGAACAATGCTCATCTGCACCCGCATGACCAGAATGCAGCTCCAGTGATACCCCTGCTTTGGTGTCAGTGACAAGGGGCAGACATTTATAAGCATTGAGGTTCATAGTACTTTAAGATGTGTTAATACAGATCTTAAGGATGTCAATATTGTGCCCTATCTCCTGCAGTCTTTCCTAATCTAGAGTTAAACCGTCTGTGAGGACTGTCAAATCTGGCCAGAAGTAACAGACTCGGCACTTCAGCTTTGTTTTGGAAATAAAGACTGGAGGGAGTTTGCCACGCAGGCTTCATGTGGCACCCACACGGACATTGACTCCTATGCCTCCTCTGTCATGAACTTCATAAACACAGAGGTCAACAGAGTCACCGCCACAAAAAGGATCACCGTATTCCCAAATCAGAAGCCCTGGATGAACAAAGAGGTCCGCCTAATGCTGAAAGCTCACGATGCCGCTTTTCAATCAGGTGATGCGCGAGCCTACAGCTCCTCCAGAGCTAACATGAAGAGGGCAATCAAGGAGGCCAAGCTAAGCTACAAGCTAAGGCTCGAGGAGAACTTCAAGAACTCCGACCCCTGACGCATGTGGCAAGGCATCCAGGCCATTACAGACTACAAACCTACCAACTCCACACCACCATCCAGCAATGCTTCCTTCCTGGATGAGCTGAACACGTTCTACACTCGCTACGAGAGGGACAACCATGAGGGGGCCATCAGGCCTGTCCTTTCTATAGACCACCAGCCACTAACACTCTCCCCCTCCGATGTAGGTGCGGCACTGGGCAGAGTGAACGCACGGAAGGCCGCCGGCCCTGATGGCATCCCCGGTCGGCTGCTCAGGGCCTGTGGCACACAGCTGACTGAGGTCTGGACTGACATCTTCAACCTGTCACTAGCCCAAGCAGTTGTCTCAGCGTGCTTCAAAACCACCTCCATTGTGCCGGTGCCCAAACACTCCACCGCCAAGAGCCTTAATGACTTCAGACCCGTTGAACTCACCTCCATCATCACCAAGTGCTTCGAGAGGCTGGTCTTGGCTCACCTCAAAACCTGCCTACCAACCACACTCGACCCCTTGCAATTTGCCTACCGCCAGAACAGGAGCACGGAGGATGCCATATCCTCGGTGCTACACTCCGCTCTCTCCCACCTGGACAACAAGAACACCTACGTGAGAATGCTGTTCATTGACTTCAACTCAGCATTTATCACCATCATCCCCTCCAAGCTGATATCCAAACTCCTTCAGCTGGGTATCAACACCTCCCTCTGCAACTGGATAATGGACTTCTTCACCAACAGACCCCAGTCTGTCAGACTTAACAGCAACACCTCCTCAACACTCACCCTGAACACCGGGGTCCCACAAGGCTGTGTGCTGAGCCCTTTGCTCTACTCCCTGTTCACCTACGACTGCATACCTGTGCATGGCTCTAACTCCATCATCAAGTTTGCAGACGATACTACGGTGGTGGGCCTCATCAGCGACAACGATGAGACAGCCTACAGGGAGGAGGTCCAGCACCTTACAGCTTGGTGTGCCAAAAACAACCTGGCACTAAACACAGAGAAGACCAAGGAGCGCATTGTGGACCACAGGAGGACCAAGGGTGTCACACACTCCCCTATCCATATCAATGGAACGGAGGTCGAGCATGTCACCAGCTTCAAGTTCCCCCGAGGACCTCTCTTGGTTCCTCAACTCCTCCGCCCTGGTCAAGAAGGCTCACCAGCGCCTCTTCTTCCTGAGGAGACTGAAGAAGGTATCTCTCCTCTCAGATTCTGGTGAACTTCTACCACTGCACCATTGAGAGCATAATGACTAACTGCATCACAGTCTGGTATAGCAACTGCACCGCCTCGGACAGGACAGCACTGCAGCGAGTTGTGAAAATGGCCCAACACATCACCGGCTGCACCCTTCCCACCATCGAGGCTGTCCAGCGCAAGCGCTGCCTGCAAAGGGTGCGCAGCATTGCCAAGGACAGCTCCCACCCCAGTCACAAACTCTTCACCCTTCTACCCTCCGG
>OMOU01088485.1:0-11593 GCA_900312585.1 Malacocephalus occidentalis
AAAGTATTTTACAAAAAATATATTACTTAGTACCCCTTTAAGTTTGGTGGAACTTTGCATTAGATTCAGAAACTCCATGGTAACTTAGAGACCTTAAGGCATAGCGTGCTTAATTACCATAAGCACAAAATAAACAAATCTAATAATCTCACCTAGATCTTATTTTTCAACATATATAGTGAACAACAGCTTAAGAAAATATCCTCCTTTGTAAACAACAATTAAAAGCATTTCAATAACTTGTGTGCAACACCAAATGATCAGGCCAGCTAGGTAGCCATGCTAAAGTCAATAGGCTGCTAGCATCGCAACACAGTCTGAGGTGGCTAGCACCGTTAGCACCTTTTCGCGGCCATTTGCGCCGATTAACACGTCTATCAGCTGCCTTACAATCAACTAACAGGTTACACATGAATATCAAACACATTACAATTAACCGAACAGGTTAAAGAGTGTTTTTCTTTGTCACTCACCGAGGAATCAATGCGTGCATGAGAGCTTCACCTCGCCAGATCGGCAAAATACTCCCGTGTCTCACGCTGCTCTACAGAGTTTAAATGTAACAATACAGCGATCAACAACTGTTTAACATTATCAAGAATTAATACAGCTTTGTTTTTTCAAGATTATTTTCACGTCTTACCCGGTGGATGGCAAAAGAGTTTAATCTCTATTCTTTCTCAGACAGCACACGAGCAGCAACCGTGAACATGCCCGCAAACAGGAACTGATGACCTTCGTGAACTTACGAGGTTGATCACATGGGACTCACTGGGTTCACCGATTGATTGTTTGGAACAAAACGTTTTTTTCCTTCTTTTCTTTTTTTTAAGAACAGTTTCAACTCCTTTTTTAACAATAAGGTGCATAATAATACATTTTAATGAATTATCTATTTATTTCAAAATAAAATTATTTATATAAAAATAAAATGAATTGCTTTCTGGATTTTTAATGACTTTCCAAAGACTTCATGACTTTTTTTTTTTAATGGACTTATCATTTTAAAGAATAAATGAGAAAAAGAATGTCATTTTGGGACCTGCGCTACATGTGCATGGCTCCAACTCCATCAAGTTTGCAGACGATACTACGGTGGTGGGCCTCATCAGCGACAACGATGAGACAGCCTACAGGGAGGAGGTCCAGCACCTTACAGCTTGGTGTGACAAAAACAACCTGGCACTCAACACCAAGAAGACTCATCGTGGACCGCAGGAGGACCAAGGGTGTCACACACTATATCTATATTAATGGATCCCCAATCTATATTAATGGAACGAAGGTTGAGCGTGTCACTAGCTTCAAGTTCCTGGGCGTTCGCATCTCCGAGGACCTCTCTTGGTCTGTCAACTCCTCTGCCTTGGTCAAGAAGGCTCACCAGCGCCTCTTCTTCCTGAGGAGACTGAAGAAGGTACATCTCTCCAGTCAGATCCTAGTGAACCTCTACCGCTGCACCATCGAGAGCATCCTGACCAACTGCATCACAGTCTGGTATGGCAACTGCACCACCTCGGACAGGACAGCACTGCAGAGAGTCGTGAAAATGGCCCAACGCATTACCGGCTGCCCACTCCCCACCATCGAGGCTGTCCAGCTGCATTTCGAAACTGCATTTCTTTGTACTGGTATGCGTACTCTGTGCAATGACAATAAAGTTGAATCTAATCTAATCTATAACAAAGGGAAAACTTCAAACTCTTGTGAAGAGGAGAAAAAACACATGTAGACATGTGTAGACTTACTTTGAAATAAAACACAGAACCATGCAGGTCTGTTTGAGTCCTTCTCTTATTACTGGAAAAAGTATTAAATAAAAAGTAGCCCACTTTGAAATAAATAAAACATATAGTTGCAGCATAATAGCTTTAAAAAGAGTAAAGACAAAAATATGCCAGTTTGTATATAATTATGACTTTAGTCCATTTCAACCAATCAACCATCGAGCCTGAACATAAAACACAGCTACATCAGTTCAGGTTCTAAAAGAACATTTTGCTAAATAATAGCCGATTAAATGATAGGGTTCTCACCTGTTTAATGTGATTTCTGTTTCTGAACATCACTGCTGAGCTTCTCGATATTGGGGCTGTAACACGTGACTTTGATCTTCACACAGGACTGCAGGCTGTCATCTGTGAGGCGCGAGCGATATTTTGATTTTATACAGTTCATGCTTGAGAAAAGCTGCTCTCACAGGCATGTGGATCCAAAGATGGACAGGACTCCAAATCCATACGTCTTCATGTTCATAAGTGTCGGGAATGACATTCCATGTTTCAAATACAAGTTTGTTGGGTTTGGGGAGGTTTTCAATATCGCTCCATTTGTGCTTCCGAGCGAGAATAGCCTTCTGACGGGCGACATCTTCAAGATCAGCTGTCAGGCCTTTGAACTTGGACACCCATAACTCTTTATCAGCTATGTCGGCCAGTTCAATTTCAAGATCGGGTTGACTTACTCCTGTGAATGCTGACATGTTCAGCAGGGATGCGTTGATGTCCAGGGGTGTGACGGGGAAGGATAATGTGTTTTTTTCCTTTCTGAACTCACTGAATCTTTGTCCAAATGCAGTTTGCATTGCGATGATCGCACGCTATAAGTACTCACAATTTGTGGTTGTGTGCTTCTTTGAACTCTCTCAGGGAGGGGAAGTGAGACAATGTACTTTTCTATACATCTCTGGCAGACACTGTCATCTTGCGCTCAAACGCCAAAACATCCTCCAGCATCTGAAGGGCCGTTCTTCCTTTTCCCTGGAGACTTTTGTTCAGCATGTTAAGGTGATCTGTCATATACACCATGAAATGCAGCTTTTTCAGCCAATCTGGATGTTCCAGTTCTGGATAGGTGAGGCCCTTGCTTTCCAGGAAAGTTTTCACGTGTTCCAGACAAGCAGCAAACCATTTCAGCACTTCTCCCCTAGACAGCCACCGGACTTTATTATGCAGCACGAGATCTGAATTTGCGCTATCGACATCATCTAACAATTAACAGAACTGTCAGTGGTTTAACCCTTTTGCCATTATTGTATTCACTATCTGAATGACAAGGTCCATCACCTCCTTGCATTCGGAGGGGAATGTTTGAGCTTGGTGTAGGATGCAGTGAAACGTCAGTAGCTCTCGATCCAGCGACTTCTGAAGTAAATTCACAAACCCCTTCTGTGTTCCTCTCATACTAGGTGCCCCATCAGTAGCCACTGACACCATGTGGGTGGTGTTTATTTCTTTGGCTTTTTAACAATTCATCACAGCCTCACAAATGTCCTCCCCCCGTGTTTGGCCTTTTAGCAACTCAAAGAGTCAACTCAGAGTTCTTCCTGCAGCCCATCAGAGTTCACATACTGTACCTGCATAATAGCGCTGTCTGTTCAATATTGTTTTCATCACTTGATCTGTCACAGGCGATTGAGAATGTTGGAGCTGAATTAATGTTTTCAATTTGTTGACTGGTGATGTTTTCTGCCATCTTAATGGTCCTTGCAGAGAGAGGCATATCTAAAATTTCTGGAACAACTTCACGTTTGTTTTTGAAGTCCAAAAATAGATGTTCTGATATTTTAATGAATGATTCTTTCATGTATTCTCCATCTGTGAATGGCTTCCCGCGCCTTACGATCTCCTGAGCTGCCACAAAACTAGCAGCAGTAGTTGAGTTTGGATCCACTTCTTGAAAGTCTGTTTGCTCTGCTCAGATTTCCGCAGCAGTTCCGAAATCGCTCTTTTTCTTTCATCTCCTGCTTGGTACTTTTCAGCAAATGCGGTCTGTTTATTATGGAATTGTATTTCAGCATTACATTTTTTGTTGTTTGCTCATTTCTCACCAGATATCAAGCATATAGGTAAGCCCGAATCATTACTAGTAAAAGCAAATAAATCTGTCCATGCTGAATTGAGCTCTCTATTTTCCTCCAAGACTTTTTTTATTTTGTATGTATCCATGGTTAGCTTACCGGGGGTCGGAAACTGAAGATTAGCCACCTGCGGGCGGGAGGGAGAGGCGCCGGTGTGTGACGCATATTTTAGTTGAGGAAGTATTAAACACTATTTAATATTTATTTTGCGGTAGTCGTCGTCGGCCAAGTCGCAGGCAGAGTTGGGGCAGTTGTCGCAGGCAGAGTCAGGGCAGTCGTCGTCGCAGGCAGAGTCGGGGCAGTCGTTGGGGGCCAAGTCACAGGCAGGGTCGGGGGCCAAGTCGCAGGCAGAGGGGCTGTTGGGAGTCAAGTCGCAGGCAGAGGGGCCAGAGTCGCCTGACGCACTGGGGCCGGAGTCGCCTTGCCTCGACGCCGTAGTGCCTGCTGGACACTACGAGGTCCACCCAGGCACAGGCGTGTCCCCAGGTATGGGTTAGGGACCACGGCCGGCAGAGGACTGGCAGGTCAATTACTCACCCAACCTACATTCAGGCTGGTTATCGTGGGGTCTGATCCTTCTGTCTGATCCTACAGGTCGCCGGTTGGCGAGGTGTAGATGGGGGAAAAAGACCCAAATGCAGGCAGCACGTATAACCGAAAAAATATTTAATGAATGCTGGGACAGACAGGTAACAGGTGGGCAGTGTAGCAGGTTAGCAGGGTACTCACGGACATGTAGACGAGTCAGACAAAGAACACAGGACTGGGGCAGACTTAAATAGGAGACTACCGAGATGAAGTGACTACAGCTGACAACAATCAAGGGCAGGGAACCAGAAAACAGAACAGACTATAAAAATGGCAGACAGCTACAGGTGAGGGACAGAGACCAAAAGGAACAGAACACATGAACAGCCAGATAAACTGACACATGAGGAAACTGCAGGTAAGGCATGAAACAAACTAGAACATTAGGGGAAAACCTACAAGGAAGGGGGTACACTAAGACAGGTGGGGCAGAGACGGACACATCAAAGACAAACGGGAAACTAAAGCCCAGCAGCAGAAAGATAAATAATACAAATGTCCAACAGGGGGTGTAAACAGGTCCAGGACAGAGGCAGATTGTCACAAATATGAAAGACTTGTGGAGAGCATGCCAAGACGCATGAAAGCTGTGATAGAAAATCAGGCTTATTCCACCAAATATTGATTTCTGAACTCTTCCTAAGTTAAAACATGAGTATTGTGTTGTTTAAAGATGAATATGAGCTTGTTTTCTTTGCATTATTTGTCATCTGAAAACAGTGCATCTTTTTTGTTATTTGTTATTTACTCAAACACATACTTATAAATAGTAAAATCAGAGAAACTGCTAATTTTGCAGTGCATTTTTTCCAGGTCCAGGGCTCGGTGGTCTTTGTGACACTCCCGTGTGTCTTTGTGACACTCCCGTTTGCACGGAAGATGACGGCAGTGATCGGTCGATGTCGGGATTTAAAGGGGAATCGTTCACCCTTTATCCTCTCAAAACAAAAACTGCGTGGTTGCAGGGTGTCGACCAATGCTTACGGGGTTCTTCTAGACTGGTAGTGTCGAAAGGAAAATTAGGTACTTCGCCCCCAGACTTTTCTAGTCTAATAACCAGATAGTTACCACTACAAAATGCATAACTGGGTGGAGGCGGCTGACCAGGATAGGGGGTGCAGGATTAACACTGAAGGTCTCGGACGAGGAGTTGGCTAGACCAGTTGGCTATGGCAGGCGAGAGTGGATAGGTCTCTCCATGTCGGATCTTATATGGACTAGGTGAGCCCAGATACGCCCCCCAATTCAAGTGACGTCGATGGGCGGATGTAACAATGTCTCTTATTGTCACAATGCCACTTCTGTGGCTTTCCTGGGTTCTTCTGGATAAATGAGAAATCAAAGTGCTTCAAAATAATACTGGTTTTTAATCGATAACATAAATCGCTATTGCGCGTTTAACTGACAGGTATATACAGAAATAAATGCAGTTTCGTTGTGTCCGACCGCTGGGTTGCGGGAGTCCAGAGTTGGTATGACGTTCGAAGTCCCTCCGTTCCTCTGTTGCCATGGGTGCCCAGCCTCTACTGCAGGATGAGTGCACAGGTGGCATTATATAGCATTAATTGCACTCATTCGCTACAGCTGCGTCACATTCCAGGCATTCCTGCCGCTCCGCTCCCCTTTCACTGCGCGAAAGCGCTAACCACGCTCACAGCAGACTTTTGAGCCACGCCCCTTTTATCCCGAAATGCGGGGTGAAGGGCGAAAGGGGTTACGCCCCTTTTTTCCAGAAAGGAGGGGTGAGGGACTTCCTGGCTGCTACCCCCTGGGGGGAGGCTCTGGTGGATATTTCTTTATCTCTTGTGGGTGGGTTCTTCTGATCTTCAGTGTAGATCAGACGTTGCGGTGCCTCCTTACCCTTAGATTAAGTAAGCATATGGTTCCACCCACCACCTTGGGTAACTGAGGCCCTACAATAACCTCTTCTGCCACTGCGTTTGTGGCGCTGCTCCTTTGTACGTGCCCCTCAGCAAATGATTTGTTTAGTCTACTTGATATGAAATCTGTCTTCCAACTTTTAGCATTTTAGCCACTTTGAGTCCGCACTGTGCCCGAGTGGCAGAGAACCATTTGGGATTACTTTGATACGATTACAGATAAGAGCAAGCAGAGTAAGGTGATGAAATATGTGGGCAATTTCTCAGGGGGAAAAATCTATTTTGTGTCGACTGTTTACATATTGGTGCTCATATCTACATTTGACCTACACCTGTTGTTGTTGTTGATGTTGTCTTTGTTGACTTTTTATTCCGCAAAAATGTTTCTGACCTTTCTGAATCTTGCCACTAGCAAATCCAGCATATTACAAAAAAGACTACAGCTAACACTGATGTGAACTAAACTAATCTAGCAATGCTGCTTCATAACTTAATAACTTCCAAAATATTTTAAACAAAGTCAAAACAAACAAAAATACAAATAAAAAAAAAGAGGAAAAATGCTAAATTATAATAACCTTGACATGGAGTGTGTAGGCCACATACCGATTGTATGTGTTAATAGGGAGTGCAGATTGCACAAGTTATCCCATACCCATCTGGCATTCTCTCACTTGTAAAGCTTGCCTTCTCACATTAGCTTTGGTGTATTTTTTCGAACGGTTGTTTTCACTTTCCTCCTTAACCCTGACTGTATTCCGTATTCTTTTTTTAATATATATATATATTTTTTTTCTTTTATATCTTTTTCTTTTCATGCTATCGGCATAAACCATTATCAATGACCGGGAAAAGAATGAGAGCCTTTTATTTTACACAACTGAGACCCGAAGCACAGGGCAGGAGAGATGCATTCATTTTCCCATCCAAAGTGGGTTTCAGCTGTAGTGCCTTATAGCACACAAAATGAACACACGCACAGTACAGTACGTCGATCTGCCTCGTTGTGTCATATGTAGTGAATCTTCAGAATTATAATTGACTCATTCTCTAGCATTGTATGTTTTTTGCACTGCAATTAGGCGAAACATGCACCAAGTTGCATGAGTACTATCTGGGCGTATACCACCCACTATCTCCTGACTTGCTAAAATACTTATATGGGTAAAAAAAGAATATGGGTAAGGAGGTCACTTTACAAATTAATGAGTGTTATTTATTACTGAATACATACATTTGTAGTATTAGGATTACAACTTTTTCGCAATGCTGTCAGTTTTTTTCTGAGCAATAGCGATGAAATCATGCCAAGTAGAACAATCTGCTCACATGCGCATTAGTGCATCTGGATTTCTCACCACCCCATGCATCATATATTCTGTCCATTGAAACTGCAGTGGACAGAGCAACGATGTTGTATACAGGATGAGTGTGATGAGTGTGTCTCTGATCAAGCAGTCCCTCTATGCTATAGCAGCATTTCTGGATGGGAGATGGCACAGAGCCTGGGACAAACACCAGAAACTGAAAGGGGCAGACTTGCACCTTGTTTCCCATTTAATTTATGGAGATATTCTACCAAAGGCAAAGCTTTTCTAAAGGGATTGTTTCAAGTGCATTTCTACAGTGGCCAGTCTACAGTATTGAATTCTTCTCTGAGTGGCGTCGTCCAGACAAGATGTTTTGGTTTAATTCCACCTGGAATGCTTTTACTGGCCGTCTCGAGCAACATGATTGGTCAAAACAAAGGCAAAAGAAAGTAAAATGCCCTGTTGACCCCAGATCTAAGCTAGCCTTTAGATTCTAAATATTTAGACAGATTTGTGAGAAAGTGTGGTTCAAGGAATCCAAATGAAATGACTTAATCTCTTTTGGGATTTGCTCATACTTATTTTCACATGCTCTCTCCTATTGTCTATCCACATTCCATTTCTTTAGACTGAGATAAAAAGTGAGTTAGGGAGGCCCAACAGACACACAGACCGTTGCATGAAGTGTTCCTCCATACATCTTCGACCTCAACGTGTATTCAGCTTAAAACGCTGCACAAGAAACAAAAGCCCAAAGTGATTGGACCCGAGACGTTTTCTGAAGTTGTTCACCAGAGGGTGTTTGTGTAGCATGCATATTGCTGGGATAGTTTTCTACCATGCAGCTTCATTAATAATGCAATGAGCAGCTGCAACAACGAACACATCAACATGGAAAAGTGTGTGTGTCTGCGTGAGTGCCCGCCTACCCAGTAAGCATTTTTGTCTGTGGGGATGATACAGAACGGACAGGCTTTTAATTAGCTGACTTTGTTTGGAAGCCAGGAACTGATTGGCTAGTTAGGGCTTTCATCATCGCCATACCAACTAGGATCTGACTTGTATGAGACTGTAGGAATTCGAAGGACCTCATTTTGGTTTGCAAAGCTTGATGATGCGAGCAATGCTTTGCTGATCAGAACATTGAGAGCTGTTCCTTTTGAAAGCAGTTTGCATGTGCTGCATATTGTTGGGATCTACTGCAATACTGCATTCATCACTGATCAAGTTACGGAGACTTTGTCTGACAACTTTGAGTAGTGTTTTTGTTGTTCTGCCATTGTGTTTATGTCCTACTTCTTGGTCCACGCGTCCAGCTCCTAATAACAAAGCATTCACATTGAAATCAAGCTCTCCCTTCACATCAAAACAGTGCATTGACATTTCTTCTAACTTATGAATCCCATGCATGCTTCCTGCTTCTGTGTTACTCTGACAACGTAACATTTCCACAACGTAACACATCTACAACGCAACATTTTTCATTGCAGCTACATAGGTGGTTCCCTGAAAACAATGAGCGATAACTATTTCCCCTATAGAAGTGTCAATGTAGTCATTCAAAAAGCATAAGCTTTTAGCAAATAATATTCCCATTATTATATTGTCATAGGTCGTGATGTTTGAACACCAAACGTGAATGGTTGTTCTCCTCACGACTCATCAGTGTAGGCTCAGACATGACTCCAGTGGTGGGATGTACTTCCATGTGATCACGGAGCTTCCTACTGCTTCCTTTAATCTACACAGAGCCATGCAGGGTGCACCGAGGGCATCCGTCTCACCTTAGGAGTGGCCCTCGCTGTCAGATGCTTTGCATATCAAGCCCCGCCGATCAATATGTTATTAGAGAGCTCCCTCTCAGAGGTACGTGCATATCAATGAGTTCTCGTCCCCCAACACGGCTTCCGTGGAGATGGGGGTCCGTGTGGTGTTTCATGTTTTGGATTTGTTAGTCAAAAAAAATATGTATGGATGGTTGTTGGTGCCCTTGGCACCTTCAAGGTGTCATCTGGATTAAGAAAAATGGTGACCAGGGTAGAGTGAGACAAACCCATAACTTGATCTGTATACAACAAAGCTAGGACTTTTATTTTATTTAAACTATTGCACACGTAAAAGTCATTGCTGTCACTGTAAGTAAAAGTAAGAATTAAAGGTAAAACGTAGGCTGGTTTTATGCTGCAGGGAGTTGCAAAGTTGCATTTAATAAAACAATGTATTGGTAAATAAAATGCTAGAGATCAATCAAAATGATGGTTATGCTGACACATGTGTACCCTAAACTCCGTCACAAAGTCCCTCAAGACATAGAGCAATGAGATGACCTTGTATGACTCCTGGCGCTATTATACAATACTCTTTACACATTGGAGACTTCTCAGTCTTCCGATCGATACCTTCTGAAATGCTGGTAGCTCGTCGATAAGCTGCCACCTTCTTGGCCGGCTGTTCTACTAGTGGAAGTACGATCGCTGGGAATTTTTAACACCAGAGCTCTGCAAGAGCCTTTCCCCAAAGAATACAATCTACCGGCCACCGTATCCCCAGCCATTTCTCCACAAGCTCCAAAGATCTCGCTCTCTCTCTCGCTCTCTCTCTCTCGCTCTCTCTCAACGTTTGGTAAAGTCGTTTTTGTGGCCAGCAGGGAATGGCAGAGATGGAGGGAATATTGTTTAAAAGGTGTGAGCGATGGATTTCCTGCCCGCTCGGCCGTGAAGCGAGATGAATTTGATAGATGAACTAATGGCCCCCGTACTGTCGTTCTCCTTTAGGCCGGCCATTTGTACGTTGTTTGATTCGCTTTTGTCTTGCCGAGGTGATATTTCAGACTCTGGCTAACCTTTAGCCATGACACTGCGTGGCAGCACACTGCGCTCCGGCTGGCATCTCTATATTCACTTATCCTTCTTTTATTTATTCTTTCATTTCAATGGCTGATGGGATCCCTTGTTTTTTGACCTTCTTTCTTTCTTGCCCCAAATAGATAAATGTGAGAAAATGCTTCAAACACAAAAGCAGTGTTATCTTTGACAAGTATTTTCTTTGAAATTATAACCATGGCTGGATTAACTCCACATAAGGCTTGGGGCAAAACTTTCCTATAGATTCCACTGGATAATTTGATTAAATGCAATTATATTGAAGAATGTAAGCGGTGGTAAGCACCGTAAGAATTCAAATAAGATTAGACTAGGTTTTGCCACATGGGGGGGGCCTACTAAACAACACGGCTTTAATACTCCCCATTAAAACAAATGACCTGACAAAGTCTGTACCGTGAGACTTGTTATGGACAGAGAAATGATCCACAGCCACCTCCTTGCAAGGCCCCCTGGCTGGGCTCGGGGTGGCTTGGCCATGCTCATTGGTCAGTAATTCAGGACTTCCTTCCACATGGTCTCAGCAATGACTGGCATCCCCTGAAAACAGACAGATGGCTAGAGTTCAGTGCTGTCGGTTGTTTGTTTGTTTCCTCTTCTACTTTTTTATTAAAAAAGCTCAGGAGACTTGGCACTCCCTCTGCACCCTTAAGCAACGTGGTGGCTGTCTGCTGTGAACACGTCGCTCAGTCGGTGCGACTCACGCCCCCATGGTCACATGGTCCCCCTCGGAGACCCCGCTTCTCATGGCCCACGATGCTCACGACATTTTAAGGGAATTTGTTAAAAGCATGGTGGTGTAATCCATTCCCCATCTCGTTCTCGCCTGTCTTGCTCATCGTTTTCTCCTCTCGCCCCTCTCCTCCTTTCTCTCTCCTCCCCCCTTTTTTTTGCCCACCATTCAACTCTTCTCGAGCTGAAGTGCATCTTAATCATGGGCCCTCTGCGGACGCTCCCTGAGGCGGTCTCCCTTCCTTATTTTCCTTCCCTTTCCTCCCCCTTTCTCACCCCATCCCCTTTTCTTCTGCTCATTCTTTCCGCCAGCGCATCTCCCATTCGTCAGCTCACTTTACACCT
>OMOU01088489.1:0-18266 GCA_900312585.1 Malacocephalus occidentalis
GGAACGGACAACAGGAAGCGTACCTCTGTATCAACAGAAGAAGGAAACCTATGCATACAGAGAGGCCAGGTCAGCTAAACGTACTATGTGACTAAAGCACATGATTAAACTATTGATAAGTACAGAATGCAGACAGCAAAAGCATTATAGTATTATATGGAGTTGTCATGCTGACCAGAGGGTGAAGATGACCAAGCTGGCAGTTGAAGATTAAGACCCATTCTAAAGTATAAACATGTGAACCTTGTAAGAATCGGGGCTCTCTCTCGGAGGAATACACTAAGGGTGACATCTCATTCGGTCCCCGAATCTGAGGAGGCCTACTTTGCAAAGAAACCAACAAGAAACCAACATCCAAAAAGTTTTGAACTCTAGGTGCAGGACAGAGGAAAAAAGTCTTTATTTTTCACACTTAATGTATCCATGTCCCTCTCAGGTTGACATATGAGAGCCTGAGGAGTTGTTCCCCCTCCGTCCATGTTCGAGGATTTGCTCTCTCTCTGCCTCCACTTCACCACTTTTTGGCTACTGAGACGTTTGTTGAGTATGTCATGTATCTTATAATGTTATATGAATTCATACTTGATTTGTGATGATGAGAGACTTAATAATGTTTCCATGTCTCTTTTAGGTTGACCACCCTATATATGAGAGCCTAAGGAGTTGTTTTCCCTCTGTCCCCTTTTGAGGACCTGCTTTCCCTCCTCCATCATTCACTGGGCCACTTTTGGGTTCCTGATCTTATTTCATGTGGTGAGAGGACGTATATTCTCTACTACCATCATCTCCTGTCAAACAGGTTTTCCTGACCTGCTAGAAGTTCTTCTATGGTGCTTGAGTCATCCATCATCTCTGACACCTTCGTCTTGACTTTGTGAGTTTATTATGCAACTTGTTTTAGTCTCAGATTGAAACAAAAGGTTTTATCTTGATTATTTCCTGGTTGAAGATTTTCATATTGATGATTTTAATTTCAAACATCTGCATATCTTTTAAGTTCAATTAGCAGTTATGCAGGTAAGCCTTAGGGCTCTTTTCAGACTTTTAAGTCATCCTTCATGACAGATACATTTGTTTACTAGGTGTCACTATGTCACAAAAAGGCTACTTGGCTACATATACTTGTCAGTACACAGATACTGAGTACAAGTTCTGTTTGCTGTTTCTTGCAGGTCACGAATTTGGTGAGGAGTGGAGCTGGCTGGCTGCGGACGAGGAAGTAGGGCAATACATACTTGTGCACATACAATGTGCAAAGACAATGCATATCTATTCAGACCTGTAATTCATGTCTTTTTCACATAGCTATAGATAATCTTTTTTTTTCAATTCTCTACTATTTATGGTTTCATAATGACTGAGTCACCGTTAATACAAATGAGTTCCAGCTCTAATGCTGCTACTGTCTGTAATATGTTTCTATTTAGATTATTTGTCAGGACATTTTGTTATTATTGTCCCTGTTTGTCCTTATCTCCCTGTCTTTGACTCTTTGTCTCTCTCGCTCTCTCTCCCCCCTCCACCCAACGGGTAGAGGTAGTGCCCACCCCGAGTCTGGTTTTAACTAAGGGTTCTTCCCGTTAGTCTCGTCCCACCCCTAGTCATGACATAACTTCTGTTGTGATTTGACACTATAATGAATAAAGATTGATTGATTGCTATAGCTGTCAATTTTAGTCCTTGAGTGCATAGCTATGCGCTTTATTTGTTAACTGCTCTCAAGAAATATGACTCTCCTTTGCAGTATGCATGAGAGAAGACGCCGCGAGATTTGTGGACTTCTACGTGGTGTCCACTGATAATGTAGTGGGCTGGTCTGGACAGAAAATGCCAGGGCTGAATTTTTGTCCCAGTCCACTCCTGGCCGTAGGCCCCATCGGGTGATCGCGTGGGTTGAGCAATCCAATGGTGGACGATCTGGACCACAAGCTAGGCCTCGTTCCAGGATCTGCATGGAGACGATGGCCTGGGGTCCACTTGGTGGTGGCCCGTCGTTGTGGCGTTCAATTTGAGCAGCGGCATCAATATTTGGTGTGACCACCATTTGTCTTACGCAGTGCAACACATCTCCTTTGCATGGAGTTGATTGTGGCCTGTGGAATGTTCATCCATTCCTCTTCAATGGCTGTGCAAAGGTGCTGAATATTGGCAGGAACTGGAACTCACCAAAGTACCAGATGCCATCAAATGTGAGCATTTGCCCACTCAAGTCGGTTACGACAACGAACTGCAGTCAGGTTAAGACCCCGGTGAGGATGACAAGCATGCAGATGAGCTTTCCTGAGACAGTTTCTGACAGTTTGTGCAGAAATTCTTTGGTTATGCAAACCAACTGTTGCATCAGTTCTCCGGGTGGCTTGTCTCAGGTGCAAGTACTGGATGTGGAGGTCCTGGGCTGGCGTGGTTACACATGGTCTGAGGTTGTGAGGCCGATTGGATGTACTGCCAAATTCTCGGCTTATGGTAGAGAAATGAACATTCAATTCATGGGCAACAGCTCTGGTGGACATTCCTGCTGTCAGCATGCCAATTGCACGCTCCCTCAAAAGCTTTGACATCTGTGGCATTGAGCTGTGTGATAAAACTGCACATTTTTGAGTGGCCTTTTATTGTGACCAGCCTAAGGCACACCTGTGTGATAATCATGCTGTCTAATCAGCATCTTGACATGCCACACCTGTCAGGTGGATGGATTATCTTGTCAAAGGAGAAGTGCTCACGAACACAGATTTAAACAGAAATAGGAAATAGCCTTTTGTGTACATAGAAAAGCATTGGATCTTTGATTCCAACTCATGAAAAATGACTAATAAACTAATATCATACTATAATGATAATACCGCTAATAATACTAATACTAATATGGAAATACTAATAATACTGCTAGTATGAATACTAAATCGATAATGCAATGCCACTAATAATACTGATACTACTAATACTAAAATTAAAATACGACTAATAATACTCCTGTTCATTTTATATAATATATTATAATATATGATAGTACCACAACTAATACTAATAGCACTAATAACACTATAAGATATAACTACAACAACAACGACAATAATAATAATAATAATAATAATAATAATAATGATGAAGATGGTGCTACTAACGTGTTGCCACTGATCCTTGATGAGGGGCCGGTAGCGGAGGAAGTACTTGAGGGGGAAGGAGTCGACTTCCGGCCAGCTAGAGGGACTGGACCACGTCACTTCTAGCCTCCGCACATTGCTGGAGATGGGGGTCGCCACCACGCGCTCCGGGGGATCCGGTTTCACTGGAGGAGCACATCATAGACCATGATCTGTACCCGACTCCACCCTCCTTCCTCCTCCCTTCTCCGTGTCTTTCCTACCCTCTCCTTTCCTCTCCTCCTCTTCTGTCCACCCCTCTCCACCCCTCCCCTCTACTCTCCTCCTCTCCTTTCTCATGCCCTCTCCTCTCCCCTCAGAATATAAATAGTAGACTCCCTGTGGTGTCCACATGTTCCTCATGTTCCATGGCTCATGTTGCTCTCAAACATGTGAAAAGCCCCCTCGTCCCCCTCTTCCTACTTACCTATGTTGGACTCCTCGAAGGAGATGGCATAGGAGGCGGAGCCCAGAGCATTGGTGGCAGTCACGTTAACGCGGTACGGGAAGCTGGAGAACACCTCTGGGAACAACACGTGGATCCTGTTCTTATGGACTGGGTCCTTCTGCACATCCAGTATACGCATGTTGTGGCTACAGAGAGACAGGTTACCATACATATGTTATAATACACACATGTTATATCCCATAATTGAAGGGTGATAGACATCTGTAAAATACACCAATGTTATTACATGCATGTTGTAATACACATGTTACAGGTAATATAGGTAATATAACACACATAGAACACACATGTTATAACACACTGTGTATAATACATGCATGCATGTTAACTAATACACATATGCCCCCCCCCCCCATGCCTTCACTCTTCTAACCGTAGCACTAACTTGTGTGTTTGTACGTCTTGGCACTAAATAATAGGACTTGTTTAGCATATCAAATGAGTGAAACCCTCAGTAAGGACTGTCAAGGTCTGGCCAGAAGGAGCGGACTTGGCACTTCAGTTTTGTTTTGAAAACAAAGACTGGAGGGAGTTTGCCACTCAGGCTTCCTGTGGCACCCACACGGACATTGACTCTCATGCCTCCTCCGTCATGGACGTCATAAACACAGAGGTCAGCAGAGTCACCACCACAAAAAGGATCACCATATTCCCAAATCAGAAGCCCTGGCTGAACAAAGAGGTCCATCTAATGCTGAAAGCTTGTGATGCTGCTTTTCAATCACGTGATGCGCGAGCCTACAGCTCATCCAGAGCTAACCTGAAGCGGGGCATTAAGGAGGCCAAGCGAAGCTACAAGCTCAGGCTCGGGGAGAACTTCAAGAACTCCGACCCCCGACGCATGTGGCACACCACCATCCAGTGATGCTTCTTTCCTGGATGAGCTGAACACCTTCTATGCACTGTAGATTCTGGAGATTCTCTTTAGATTCTGCTCAAATTTGCACGTTGACTTTTGTACAACCATCAGACATTTGCACTGTTCCCCGTATATACCCTGCTGTACCCCAGTGTATACGTATATCTCTGCTTATACTGTACATACCTCAATGTATATCGTACACCATATATATATTTATGTAGATATACTTATATGCACTCTGTAGATTCAGTATATTCCCTGTACATTCTGTACATTCTCTGTAGATTCTGCTCATACTTGCTTACTGTTTCACTGTTCCACTTCTACTTTTGCACTTCTGGTTAGATGCTAACTGCATTTTGTTTATATTGTTCATTTGTTTATATTGTTCATTTGTTTAGACTGTTCATTTGTTTAGACTGTCTTCCTGTTTAGATTGTCTTCCTGTTTAGATTGTCTTCCTGTTTAGATTGTCTTTCCTGTTTAGATTGTCTTTCCTGTTTAGATTGTCTAATTATTTATTTCACTAATTCACCTGGGCCTGAGAGGTAATTTCATCTGTGCTGTATGTCAATATAGCACATTTGACAAATAAAAGAACTTTGACTTTGACTTTGTACTAGTATGTGTACTCTGTGTAATGTCAATAAAGTTGAATCTAATCTAATCTAATATTATATGTCCTTAGATGTAGGTACTGCACTCAGAATGTCCCTCTACTCTTATCCCAGCTATTATCCAGGCTACCTAGCAATTAAGAAGCATTCTGTTCTATTAACTTTGCAATTATGAATGCTTGAATCCTGTTATATTCTTATGTTTATGCACCACAGTCATATTTTGAAGTCTCTTTCTACAAATTTACTTATTGTAATTTGATTCGGATAAAAGCATCTGGCAAATGCAAATGTATATATATGTAAATATATAGGGCTGTCATATATCAGGGTTAATCACATTACCAATTTGGACCCAAACCTCTTCCCGTATTTCCAGACAGTTTTTTGTGTGTGTGATTACATTGCAAACACACCTGTTGTTTTTGTGGCAAATGCAGCTAACACAATGACTGAAGAGATATCCCCCTAACACTTGAACAGAAAATACAGATTTAAAAAGCTTCCAGATGGACATTTTAATAAAAAGAGCTATCTTTCCATTGAAGCACAATGAGTCTGAAGTACCATCTTCGGGCAAAGCACGTGTTTGCTATTGCCAATGCTGTGGGAGTGGAAGATCGTGGACAAGATCACCACTATAGGAACAGCTAGTGCTCGCAATATGATAGCGGCAACAATAATACTACCATATGAGCATATGCCCTGTGTAGCGCACATTATACAAAGGGTAATCACAGTGGCTCTCCATGACAGAATGTTTGTTGATGCTTTATCCCAGCGTCAGAAAATTGTCAAACATTTCTAACACAGTCAGCAAACACCGCAGGGCTGAAGGTTCAGCAAGCCTCTCAAGAAGAAGAATCACTCGTCCAGGATGTACCAACGTGCTGGAATTCAACTCTCAATAAAGCGGGTCTAACACAACAAAGACCCACTGAGGACAACACTGGCACCGCAGAAGCACAAGTTAACCATGCAGACCCAAACCGAAAGAAACTCTCTTTCTTTTTCTCCTCGCCAGGCTTTCCTCCAACTGGTCACGAATCCCTCCGGTCCTCGTCCAAATCCAAGTCCTTCAGTCCTGGTCCTGTGCCCAGATCCTGGCTAATCGCCTCCGCCCAGTTATACATTTTGTAGTGGTAATTATACGTTATTTGACTTGAGAAGCTAAGTCTGAGGGCAAAGTACCTTATTTTCGTTCCGACAGTACCAGCCGCGTTGTAGTGCCTTTAGCTCAGTCTAGAATAACCCGCAAGCACCGGTCGGTTCCCTGCAAACCACGCAGTTTTTGTCTTAAGAGTATAAAGGATGATCGATTCCCCTTGAAATTCCGACATCGACAAACTGCTGCTGCCCACATCGAATGCCACAAAGATGTTTACTACTGACCTCCAGACTCCAGGACCATCGACTCGCAACTCGACACAGGGAAAGAACGTACTGCCATCGGCAAAGCTGACCACCATCCCACCGAACTCAAAGTTCTTCATGAAAAGATTTGTTCATTTCTTGATCTCTCGAACAGATCTGATCGGCAGCGAGCATGCAGGGAAGGAGAGGGACACTGCCGCTCGGAAAGAGATTCACCTGCGTACCAGTTCACTGAGCGGGAAGGTGGTGGCCGAGCGAGGCACGTGAACGTGATTCGTCCGACGTCCCCACTCGCTGCCTCGCTCGGAACATGATTTGTAGCTCGGAATGTCATTCGACATCTGACGAATCATGTTCACTCGCTGCCTCGCTCTGCGCCCGCCCCTGTTAAAGATTCGTTCACTGATTCATTGAACGTACTGAATCAGTGAACGAATCTCTCATTCACTGCTGTACTGAATCAGCACAGAAGAACTGGTACGCAGGCAAATCATGTTCACTCACGGCAGCCCCTTCCCCACCCTGCACACCACCGGTGCAGGCAGGAGTGCATATTTATTTGCCACAGCAACTCATGTAGGCTACAGAAGCTACAGCACCATGTGATGAGTGTTGTTGTGTGTTGACATTCATATATATTTTATTCTGTATATATTTTATATGTTTAGAAACATGTAGCAATATAACAAAATATGAGTGAGTGATTGAAGTTAGTGGTAGAACAAAATGAATGTCAACAAAATGATAAATATGTGTGAATTACAGGAATTCATATGAATTGCAACTCACTACATTTGATTTCAGTAGCCTATAATAAAAAACCATAGGCCTACATCTTATTTATTTGACAGGGAAAATTACAGATTTTTTAAATCTCACCACCTTTCAAGTTTACAATATGTGGTGAAACCTGCAATATGGAAGAAAGAGATCTGAGACTGTCTCAGATACTTAAACTGCGAGGGACCCGCGCAAGTTGAGTGAACCGTCCACTAAATGCTACTAGATACAGTGTGTTAACGTGACGTGATCCTGAGTGATAATCAGTTAAGTTAAGACTTAAAAGTTATTTAAAACCAGCGTTCATCTCCAATATTGATATTCAACGAGGAAACTTTACTATTAAATATTGTAGCGACCCAGTCTGGGTAGCATGTCAGAGGAGAACTCCAGCCTCTTGGCCAATCAGAGTGTGCGGGCTGGTAATTGAGTGAGAGGACGTGAGGGGAGGGGCTGTTGTTCCGGGTTTGTCATGTTTTGTTGTTGAGCGGGTCCTAGGGAGAGAGACCCGCGTAGTAGCAGACGGAGGGTAATTCTGTGTGTGAATATAAAAATAAAGCTCCTATTTGCTTCTAACTTGACTCTGGCTAGTTGTTACAATATCAGGATTTGTAAACGGATTTTGGCGCATTTGTCAAAGCGACAGCGACACACATTTCACTGAGTGGGTCGGACTACGCAGTACGCAGTTGTAGCTACGTCCAGGCACTGAACGATTCTAGTGAATCGAATCACTGAAATGAACTGTTTTTCCCATCAATACTGATCACGCAGACGCCTTTGTTAGAACTACCTTTCTGTTTACACACACACACACACAGATGTGCATTGCTTATTGTATTTAAGGAAGATTTACTTATGCCATTTGTCAACTTGAATCGAATAAACATTCTTATATTATAACTATTTGTGGTTATTGCTTGAATGTTGTGTTGAAGCCAGCCTCTGTCGCTTAAATCCTTCACCATTACTAGCTATTGATATGCTAATTATGAATCATAGTTCCAATGTAATAATTTAGTCTATTTTATGAAACTGAATCCACTGCTTGGTTATTGGTCCCTGATTTCACGGTGGTGCGCCGTTATAATTAATTCGGATTAATATTTTTTCTTGGATAGTTATTAATTCCATGCTAATAGCTAATAACTAATAAGCTAATAGCCAACAATAGGACCTTAAATTTGAATTTAAGACATATCCAGTTCGTGTAATATATTCTTGTATTTTGGAAATAATTTTCGGCTTGTCCCCTAAATGGGTGTTATCTGAATAAAAAGTGTAGTTGGTCTTGTGTGTTTTTTAGGTATGACACTGAGATCCTGGGTGGTGACAAATATGTGTCCTGCTGCCTGCACTCTGCCACCTCTTGTGTACAATGGAGGCCTCAGATGTTGACCCTGCTTATGTAGTGTGCTTCAATTCTGCACAGAGGACCTAAACAGACGAAAGCAGAACACAAACATGTCATGGCTTTAAGTAGCAACATCTCAAGATCCAAGATTCAAGGACCTCAGGTGCCTGCCTAGAGCAGAGAGGGAAGAGGTGAGGCAAAACTGATATGCTTAAGGGCAGGGAACCGGTACCCAGCCCTCCACAGAGGAAATGGAATCTGAGCCATCAAAGAAGAAGATGGCCCTCCTACTGATAGAGTCACAGTCTGATGATAAGGTATCGTCCACAGACAAAACTCTAGACAGGTAGGCCTATAGGGCAGAGCATAGAGGCATGTCCACTACAGTGGTGGTCGGCATACAAAGTTACTCAGCTACACCTGCTTCAACAGTGACATGTTAGATAGTTTTCTCTGGCAGGCCACATTGTGCAGAAGAAGAGGTCAGCTCTGTCAGACTTTAGAGATGTTACAATAAAGTACTGTAATAAAAAACAGTTTGAAAAAACCTCAGTTTGTGATGCATTTCTTTCTTACACCCCACACCCCCAAAATACAAAATGTAAATATTCAAATTTTAAACGTATTTATTATTATATATCTATATTGGTGGTGTCAATCATATTCAGCTGAATTTAGCATGGTTAACTGGGTCTTTGTAGTCTTGGATCCACTTTAAATTCCATTTTGAATTCCTTGCCCATGGGAGGCTTTCTGAACTTTCAGTTCAGAAATATTTCTTGGTCAAAGCATCGACAAACTGTCACGGAGAGCCATGTGCGCTACACAGGGCATATGGTGGTATGGTATGGTAGTATTCTTGCTGCCGTCATCATATTGTGATCACTATCTGTTCCTACAGTGGTGATCTTGTCTGTGTGCAACTGTGTTGGTACATTTTCCTGTTGCTTTGTTGAGAGACTTGCCCATGATGCACTCCACTAGTGTGGTCTGACAAACACGGTCTGACAAACACGACAATCACGAGTGGCAGCGCTAGTGCTAGTGTAAGCATTAGCATTAGCAAACATGTGCTTTACCGTACGTAAGACTCATTGTGCTTTGGTGGAAAGACAGCTCATCACTACAATATGTGCACAGAAATTTCATGAACTGTCTCTCTCTCATTGTCTCGTGGAAATATTAAGTCAAGGGAGCTGTACGGAGGAAGCTAACTACCATACATTGTTTCATAGCAGCAGAGGGCGCTGTTGAGACTTTATCATTAGTAATGGGGTTGCGTTCATCCAAGATTGATTGACATTTTACATTCAACCTGTATTGGATGAAGGAAGGATAATGAAGATGTAATTGAAGGGTGATAGACATGATTAAAAAAATTGGAGGATAATGAGAGGTGTAATTGTTAGGCTCATTAGAGAGGCTGCTGAAGAGTAAAGACTTGAAGCACAGACCATGTGGAAATGAATCAGAGCCAGCAAGTGACTTTGTAACTCAATAAACACACAGGTGAAGAGAACTTACAGGACCTCCACCTGGAAGTCGGTGGGGATGTTGGTGGGGTGGAGGAGGTGCCAGCTGCAGTAGAAGCCTTTAGGGTAGGTGTTGGACCTGCAGCTCACCACAGGCTCCCTGGGGAGAGCTGGTGTGGAGGGGGGATTAGTAGCATTAAATAATTTGCTTGTTACTATAGTGATGTTTTCTGCTTATATTGATAGATGCTTTGGCAACATCACAATGTTTAAAGTCATGCAAGAGAGAGAGACAGAGACAGAGACAGAGAGACAGAGAGAGAGCATGTGTGTAAAAACTGTGTTACAGCATGTGGGTGTGTGTGGGTGTGTAGGTGTGTGTGTGTGTGTGCATGTAGTCTTAAAAAAATTAACATTTAAATAAAGTGTGTAGCAGCAACAACAGCTGCCTGTAATGTATTGTGAGTCTTGTAATATTAATATTCATAGTAGGCCACATGGGCTTCGTTCTGAAAGCATGACCACACATTGAAACTCTGGGATTCAAAAAGTTACATATTCATCATTTAAACTTCTGAGGAGTTAGCTAAACAGAACTAGCCAAGAGTGGGGGAGGGAAACAAGGAGAGGGGAGTAGAGGACAGGAGAGGAGATAGGAGAGGATAGAGGAGAGAAGAGGAGGGGAAAGGAGAGAAGAGGAGCAGGATATTGGATACACAAAAGAGAGTGACATTATGCAAACTCTGGCCTCCCACAAGATAAGGAACTTTTCTTCTCCAGTCAGTCAACCATGAGCCCCACCGACACCAACCCACACACACACCACCAGTCAGATTGTTTCAGTGTATAGACATCTGTAGAGGGATTGTAAGACAGAGACATCTGTAGACAGACAAACAGGTAGACAGGTAGAGAGGCAGATAGACAGGGAGAGAGACAGGCAGGGAAATATAGAAAGACAGGCAGACATATGTAGAGCGCTGAATAGAGAAAGAATGATGGTCATGGCATTCCAAGAATTTTTCGGCCAATTGGAAACAGCCATCTGTATGTGTGAATGTGTGTGTGTGTGTGTGTGTGTGTGTGCACGCATTTGAGTGTGTGCATGTGCATGCGCGCGTGTGTGTTTTATCCATTCATCCATTCACTGAGCAGGGCTTGGGAACATTCCGATGACATCATGTAGTGCAGTGCATCATGGGAAGACACCACACATCCAAATAGTTCCCAAGGAAGTGTTGCCGTAGCAACAGACAGAGATCTGACCCCTAACTTCTCGACCAACTGACCTCCGCATGCATTCCGGACAGCCTTGCCATGGTAACCACAAACACACATTTAGCCGTATGGCTACTATGGAAACTCCCATCCCAAAACTGCTCAACAGAAGCAAACAGAGAAATTGAGTTAAGATGTATTATACTGTATGTAGGTAAGGTGTAGTTTATGTAAGTTAATGTGGAGGTTTAGGTACGTTACGGTGTACTTTGAAGTAAGTCAATGTGTAGTTCTAGGTCAGTTAGATGTTTTAGGTCAGTTAAAGAGTAGTAGTTTTAGGGAAATTAATGTGTGTAATGATGCATCTGGGACACCTCACGACTTCCCAAGAGGAAGACTAGCATGTTAGAATGTGGTCGGTGACCACGTGTAGTCTGACATGTCTCTTGGCCAAGTCACGGCACAAATGTATCACTCTGTCAGGCAGTCAGGCATACACTGTATGATTTGACCAGAATCTCGCACAGTTGAAGTGGAGCCACTGAGTCAATGATCAGCGCCATTTCAGCGCCCCAGAGTGAGCATTCAGATCAAGGCTTGACGATCGGGCCGCACAGTGTGACCATATGAAATGTGAATTTTGGCTTTATATCGCAGATTTACTCATGCAGTAGAAGTTGTAATTAAACTACATAACTTCAAAAATCGTACAGTGTATGCCCAGCTTTATCTGAGAGTGACCATCGTAACCAACAGAAAATTGTGTAGTCTGAACCCGGCATGAGGTAAATTAAGATTGAATTTTAGGTAAGTCATTGCATAGTTTTCGGTGAATTTCAGTGTAGTTTTAGGTAAGTTAAGGTATAGATTTATGTACATTTAGATTACTTACAGTACCTTTAAGGTGTAGTGTTACGTATGTTAGGCCCAAAGTAAGTTAAATGTAGTTTTATGTTTTGTTTGAGCCACAATAGTCTGAAACGTTAAGAAATAGTTGTTAACTTATAAATGTTTAACCCTATTTCATTATGATCTTTTGAACGGTAGTTTTACTTCAGTAAACAGTTAAACCTTACATTGGAGACGTGTTTTGAGTCAAGCTCATTGCTTCTTCTGGACATACGGAATGTTGAATTTGGAACTGGACAACACTACATTTGCCAAAAATACTAGCTCTGGAGAAGCTGAGGTACGGAGAAGGAAATCAGAAGGATTTTTGCCCTCGGATTAGAAGTGATCGCCAAAGGAACCTAAGAAGGTGCAGTGAGGTTTTCTGTTGCTAATTACGCTGATGTTGGAAGCTGCTTTTCAGTAAACCTCAAAAATATTGAAGAACTATTAATCCACGTACAACACAGACTTCTCAGAACTCAGCTGTGAAGACAAAGAACAGATGTCCCAGGGAGATCATCAGTTAATGCAGTCCGTTTTAAGTCAAGAAAGCTGAGCAATGGTCACTGCCACATTGGTTTACCGCTTAGGGGTAAGACAGTCAACATGCCGCTGCATTTTGGCTACTGCATAGTTGAGCAATCTGCTAGGAGTCTCAAAAGAAAGTTCAGCAAAAACCAGAGCCACATAAAGACTACAAAGATTTCATGATTGTCAGGTATTATAGAAAAGGACAATGATGTGAATATCCTCAAACAACAGCTTGAGAACAGAGACATCTACCACCTAAAGAAATTCAAGATATGTGTGCCACCAGATTTCAAGGAACCTCCCTATATTATCAGTTGCTCCAGGGACCTGATTCACTAACTCCCTCATTGGTGTCCTTGTGAGGAGCCCACTGCCTTAATTGCAGACATTGAGTCAATGTTATATCAGGTCAAAGTTTCAGATAAAATGCTGATCTACTGCATTTCCTGTGGTGGCCGAATGTTGACCTGAGTCAACCCATGGAAGACTACCGAATGATGGTGAACCTGTTTGGCACAACAACAACAACAAAAAAGCAGAGGATGGAAAAAGCAAGACAACACCAGAGGTAGTGGAAACATTCCTCAGAAATGTCTAGCTTTAAAGTCTGTGGATACTGAAGAGCATGCTGTCGCTCTGGCCAGAAACCTCAGAAAACCCAGCAACAGCTGGGTTGTCTTAACATCCAGCGCTAAATAAGAGAGGGAAACAGAAGTCAGAAGTGGACCTGACCCATAAACTACTTCCTGTGGAAGGAGCTCTCGGTGCACAGTGGTAAACAGAACCAGACACCTTTAAGTTCAGGGTGCAACCACAGGACAAACCAGTCACCAGTTACCAGCAACTATCTCCATGTATGACCCCCTTGGGTTTATGGCTCCATTGGTACTACCAGTACCAGTACTTAATTAGGCCTCTGTAAAGAAAAACGAGGTTGGGGTGAGGAAATCAAGAGTGGCCGATCTTGAACAACTCTCAAATGTTGATGTGCAGAGATGAATCAAGCTGAGTTTCGACCCCTGAACATAGCACAAGTACCACCACTTTCAGATGGCAGATATAGTACCTCCTGCTGACACCCAAGTCAAAAAACATGTTTCCTTTCTGATGGGAAAGTCCAGTGTCGCTCTGTTGAAACACTATCCCAATAACAGAAAGGGCAGGCGCATATCAAGAAGAGTAGTCTACTCTGCAAATTGAATCCCATTCTAAAAAAGTACTGGGAGTAAATAGATGGTTGAATAAGTCTACAATGCCAGAGGAGGCTAAGTGTCCCGCCAACCCCCACCAACCCCTGCCAACCAAAGTGTGACTCTCCTTCTCCAACACATGCACCAAGAAGATGAACAGGAACCATGCATTCTCAAAGTTGAAGGAAATATACTGGATTCCTAAGGCCAACTCAGTGGTGAGAATAATATCTGATTGTATCTTGTGCAGGAGATGACACGCCAAGGCTGGACAGCAGATAATGGTGGACCATTAGGGCAGTACATATTGTGGTGGCCCACTCTCAATACAGATCCTTGCATCAACGCCCTGCAGAGCTTTATTAACAGAAGAGGGCAGTCATACCACCTGATAATGGTAACTGCTGGTAATGATGCAAAAGCCGCTTCTAACCACGGAGGGGTGTGGGACAGATAAATATCCACAGTGTGGAAGATACTAAACTGGAGAGAAAAAAGGAAGCAGGAATTAGAGGCACAGATGTAAAAAGATCAACATTCTGTTTGGACACCAGCCTCCTCAAGTGGCCAGGAAAGTGAGTCCGGCCCCGAAACACACATGCAGCACAAGCAATGCATCGGGATGGCATAGGAACACAGAGATTGAGCGGCATGGTTCGGCCCAGGCGGCATTCCCATGTGCCTTATGAGCGGACTGGGGACGTATGTGTAGTCGCCTCGGTGACTTCAGGTACCTTCCCCCTAGCCTCCGACTCTGTCCTCATGCCCTACCCCTGGCCAGTTGGCAGTGGCAAGTGGTCGGTCCATCCCATCACTTGCTACTGACCCACCAGTGTATGCCAGTTCCCTGCTCACAGACGCTCCTTCCCCCCCTCTGACCTTCCGAGATGGGGCCCCCTTGGGTCACACTCAATGTGTGGGCAGTGGCGGGATGAAGAAGCAGACCACAATGCTCTTAGCCCAGTGCCCACCGGCTAGTGAGCGGCGCCTCTCGCCGCATGCTATGGAACCACCAGTTCTCTGCTCACAGACACCGTTCTCACAGATGGCACTTCCCCCCCTCCGACCTTTCGAGCCCCCCACGCTCCTCAGCTGTCTGCATGCCCTCTCTCAGAGCTCTGTGGCATAGCCTACATGAAATAGAAATTAATTAATGTAGTCCTATGACTGTAGGAGTAACTGCCTAGTTTCCCACCTTCTGTTCCCTCTATTGCTGATATATTGTGTGAAAGTTATAATAACATAACTATCGCTTCATGACATGATATCCTCTTGATGCATGAAGCTGCTCTTTAATGAGGTTAGTGGGTTAGGGGTCTGCTAGCCATGTGTTAGCAGTGTGTTCGTGGTGTCAGGGTGACACCAGGTTGTCCAACATGCTAACATTCTAGCAAATAGTTTTAGCGGCAGGTCTGTCAGGGTGCACAGTAGACCGGCTGAACTTCACTTTGGGATGTCATAGCTCATTTAGCCAGTTTCCATGCACTTAAAGGCCATGCTGGAGTTGGGGGTAATAGAAGATTTGCATAGTGAATGGGCTAGCCCAATCGTTCTGGTGAATAAGCCAGACGGGGCTGTCCGATTCTGTGTCGACTACCGCAAGGTGAACAGCATGTCTAAATTCGATGCATATTCCATGCCTCGGTTGTCGAGCTCCTGGACTGGCTAGGCACAGCTCGGTTTTCGACACTGGATTTAACCAAGGGCTAATGGCAGATTCCCTTATTTACTGAGTCCAAGGAGAAATTGGCGTTCTCCATGCCGTATGGGTTATACCAATTGAAAACAATGCCATTCGGGTTGTTCAGGGCTCGTACTATGGGGCCGCGTACTACGGCCGTCCTCGAGTCGCTGAGATGGGCTGGGCTCACGGCAAACCCAAGCAGTGCCAGGTGCCTTTGAGAAGGTAAAAAAAAGCTCTGTCTGGGAAGCGGCTCATGTTCACACTTAACTTTAATCTCCCCTTTTTCTTGCATACGGACGCGTTGAACAGGGGGCTGGGCGCCGTCTTAGCCCATGAGGTCTCGACCGCCCAGTGCTCTACCTCAGCCAGAAGCTGTCAGAGCGAGAGGAGAGGTACAGCATGGTCGAAAAAGTGTGCCTCGCCATTAAGTGTGAGGTCGGGGCCCTACACTATTACCTCCTGGGGCCCACCTTCAGCCTCTGTTTGAACCACGTGCCCCTCCGCTGGCTAAACACCATGAAGGACACAAACCCCCGGATCACAAGGTGGTATCTGGCCCTGCAGTCCTATAATTTCAAGGTCGTTCACAAGCCGGGGGTGCAGATGGTCTTGGCCAATTTTCTCTCCCGCTTGCCGAGCTTCAGCAAGGAGGGGGGGGGCCGTGTTGGAGAGACGCCGAAGCCGAACTCTCTCTACGCCGACGGACAAGCGGACCACCTTTCCGGTGGTAACCCGTCTGCATATTCTATATATTTATAGTTAAGTGCGTCCTAGTGAGTTCTGTTGTTAATTAAATCATTTTAATTGTGTGGAACCACCGTCATCCTCTCCTTCTTTCCGTGAAGCCTGGAAAAAGCCACGACCGTGGCATTGTAGTAAAGAGACATTGCTACAATGACCTTGCAGGGTCCCTACTGTGATGCACAAGTTTATGGTGTCGCATGTATCATGTAGCATGTAGCAGGTATCATGTATCATATATATTATATCATGTATCATGGATAATGTATCATGTATCAGGTAGCATGTAGTGTGTATAATGTAGTGTGTAGCATGTATCACGTAGTGTGTAACGTGTTTATAATGTAACATGTAACATTTAGCATAGCGTGTCCTTACTCCCGATGCGGAGGTTGATGGTGTCTCTGCGCTCTCCGCGGGGGTTTTGGAAGCAGCTGTAGAGGCCGTTGTGTCCCAGGTCCACGTGCATCAGGACCAGTCGCGGCCCCTCCAAGCGGTGGTGTGCGCGCACATCCGTGCCGTTCACCTTCCATGACACCGACGCCTCGTCGTCAAGAGAACCGCACTGCATTGTGACATCACTGCCCATCCGCTCATACTGGTTCCTGGCCACTAGAGTGAGACACAGCGCCCTTGGAGTTAGCATTATCATGGTTAACTGGTTGAACACAGGCAGTTAGCATTAGCATGCAGGTAAGACCGGTTGTCTGGCAATCAGAGGTTGCTGGGTTGCTGCCCGGGGTCCGCCTAGTTAAGGGTCCCTGAGCAAGATCCCTAACCCTAACTGCTCCTGATCTGTTGGTTGTTACTTTGCATGGTTGACACCACCATCAGTGTATTAATGGGTGAATGTCTGGCAACAGCACTTTAAAGTGCTGTAAAGCTGTAAAGATTAAAGCGATATATAAATTCAAATAATGTATCCATTTTGCGCTAGTGTTAGCATGGTTTAAACACTGGGTGTTAGCGTTGGCAAACCATGTCATCTGTCTTGGACAAGGGAAACCGGGGCCCGCTTCTGGAGCCAGACCTGTGAGGGGAGCTTGTTGGCGAGTGCCTGGTGGCCGGGCGTGGATCCACAGGGCCCGGCCAGGCCAAGCCCGAAAAGACAATGAGGAGCCGCTTCCTTGTGGGCCCACCACCTGCAGGGAGAATCATTGGTTGCGTTGAAAACCGGGCGGTAGGCAAAGTCCTGGGCATGCAGAGCCCCGGCATCGCTGACTGGTTCTAGGGACATGGAACATCACCTCACTGCTGGCGAACGAGCCGGAGCCGGTGCGGGAGGTGGAGCGGTACCAACTAGATGGGGCTTGAAAAAAAAACTCCTGGAGAGGGGCTAGACTCTTTACTTTTCCAGAGTTACCCAGGGTGTGAGGCACCAGCCGGGTGTGAGGATACTCACAAGTCCCCGGCTGAACGAGAGAGTCGCCTCCATGTGACTGCAAGTCGCTGGGGGGAAGGCTCTGACTGCTGTGTGTGCTTATGCACCAAACAGCAGTTCAGAGTATCCGGCCTTCTTGGAGTCCTTCGAGGGCATCCTGGAAAGGGTTCTTCCTGGAGGGGGGTGATTGGGAGGAACGGCCTGCCCGATCTGAACCAGAGTGGTGCTTTGTTGTTGGACTTCTGTGCTAGTCATGGACTGGCCATAACAAACACCATTTTCGAACATAAGGTGGCTCATAAGTGTACCTGGTACCAGACCACCTTAGCCCAAGGTCAATGATTGACTTTGTAGATGCTGAAGGCTCTGGGCATTGTGGGGCTGTCGTGGCTGACGCGTGGGGGTCGGGGACAGTACCTGTGGCATGGCGGACCGGAGTGGTGGTCCCCTTTTCAAAAAGGGGGACCGGAGGGTGTGCTCCAACTATCAGGGGATCACACTGCTCAGCCTCCCCAGGAAAGTTTATTCCAGGGTGCTGGAAAGGAGGCTCCGGCCGATTGTG
>OMOU01088493.1:0-22566 GCA_900312585.1 Malacocephalus occidentalis
CCGTTGTTACGTTCCATTAGGTCCTTGTACAAACAAAGTGAAAGCTGTGTCTGTATTCTCAGCACAAAGTCAAGCACGTTCTCAGTGGGTGTTGGACTCTGCCAAGGTTGCCCCTTGTCACCAATTCTGACAGAATCTCAAGGCATGGCCGGGGTGAGGAGAGTGTCCAGTTTGGGGACCTCAGATTTGCATCCCTGCTCGTTGCACACGATGTAGTTCTGTTGGTTACATCAGAGCATGACCTCCAGCATGCACTGGGGCGGTTTGCAGCTGAGTGTGAAGTGGCCGGGAAGAGAGTCAGCACCTCCAAGACTGAGGCCATGGTTCTTGGAAAACTATGGAGTGCTCCCTCCGGGTTGGGAGTGAGTTGCTGCCTCAAGCGAACGAGTTCAAGTATCTCGGGGAAAATGGAGCGGGAGATAAGACAGACGGATCGGTGCGGTGTCTGCAATAATGCGGGTGCTCTACTGGTCCATTGTGGTGAGCTAAGCCAGGAGGCGAAGCTCTCAATTTACTGGTTCATCTATGTTCCAACCCTCACCTATGGTCACGAGCTGTGGGTAGTGACCAAAAGAATGAGATCGCGGATACAAGCGGCCGAAATGAGTTTCCTCCGGAGGGTTGCTGGGCTCAGCCTTAGAGATAAGGTGAGGAGCTCAGACATCCGGAGGGAGCTCAGAGTAGAGCCGCTTTTCCTCTGCGTAAGGAGTCAGCTGAGGTGGTTCGGGCATCTGATCAGGATGCCTCCTGGGCGCCTCCCTTTAGAGGTTTTCTGGGCACATCCGACTGGGAGGAGACCCCGGGGCAGACCCAGAACCTGCTGGAGGGATTATATATCTCATCTGGCCTGGGAACGCCTCGGGATCCCCCAGGGGGAGGTCGAGAGTGTTGCTGGGGAGAAGGGGGCCTGGAGAGCCCTGCTTAGCCTGTTGCCACTGTGACCTGGCCCGGATAAATGGAAGAGAATGGATGGATGGATGGAAGTTGCAAAAAAGGACTAGTAGGATATTTGGTGCAATAATCCAAAATGTATTCTGGCTGAATGAGACAAAATAAAAAGTAAGATAAAAAAATGACGAGACACTTCATAATGACCTTCGTTAACATGTCATTATTGGTTCACCTTGCCCATCAATCATAGAGGGAAGGAGGGGGCAGGTTTTACAATTTACGATATGCTTTACACTCTTCTCCTCTTTTCTTTTCTCTCTCATTATGACTCTTGACTCTGATCTATAGCAGCTATAAGCGATCACCTCATCGTGTAGAGCAGGGTTCCGTCCTCCATGATCCTCAGCAGCTTGTTGGGCATGGTCATGTTGTGGGCCACAGACTTTTTACCGTTGTGGAAAAAGGTGTCGGGGGTCCAGATTTTGCTGGCCATCAGGTTGTTGAGGCGCAGGATGTCCATCGGCCCGTGGAACTTCAGCCTCTCGTCCTTCCAGCTCTGGCGGAAGAATACATCCACTGTGTACTCCTGTCAGGATGGAGAGAAGTCAAGATGAGAAGTCAAACGAAAGTATCTTCCAAGACGAAACAGCCCCCTCCACAAGATATTGGACATGTGCCATTGTACACTTCATTAAAAGAAGTCAACAACCTCTCATAAGACTCTCCTATGACTCCTAAGATGCAAGATGCCATGGCCGTGTCTAGTCACCGTCGTGGTCGTTCAACTGAGATGTGCGTTTACTTTTATTTGGACATTAACTTTGGTCTACAACAACGTTTCTGTGGTACTTTTTTCATCGATCCTGAGTGTCCGGCGGAATCGTATGAGCGAGACCCAAGAGACGAAGAAGTGGTGTTCTGACTAATAAGAGGCCGATCTCCAGGACGCCTTGAGTAACGTCGACTGCAACTGGTTCCTACGCAGTGATGTTGAGTTCATGGACATAGTGACGAGCTTCATAACAATGCTAGTGGACACCATCATCCCCACGGTTACATTTAGGTCCTTTCCTCATCAAAAGCAGCGGTAAATGGAGCGGTCCATCCATGTGGTTCATCCATGACGCCCGGAATGATCGCAGCGCTGCCTTCAACTTGTATCCGGCCACATGGCCGAATACAAAGCGGCGACCTACGGACTCCAGCGAGTGGTGAAGGATGCAAAGAGGAGGTACAGAGACAGAGTGGAGTCGCAGATGGAAACATCATGACCCCAGAAACCTATGGCAGGGGCTACGCGTTATCACGGCCTACTGGGGCAGAACCCCCTCAACTGTGAGTGCCGACGTACTCTTGCTGTTTGTGCAAAAATGTAGTAAAAGTGTTCACGTGCAGTAATATTCTTATACTAGCATGAAAATAGTAATTAGTCAATTGTAGAGAGTAGCAGCAACATATCATGAGTGCAGTACAGTGCAGTACAGTGAAAGTATTTGCATGCTATGAGCACTCTCTCTCTGTGACTGAGCACCACGTGAGGAGGGCTCTGATGAGGGTGAACACCAGGAAAGATGCAGGTCCAGAAGGCATATCTGGACGAGTACTGAAGACCTGTGCATACCAGCTAGCTCCAGTGCTCATTACAATATTCAAGGTCTCCCTGGCTGAGTCCGTCAAGTGGTCTACTTGAAGTTGTCCACTATTGTGGAAGTTCAGAGTCTCCCGGAGGATCCTTCAGACCTTCTGGTGCAGTGGAGAACATCCTGACAGGAAGCATGCCTGGTTCGGCAACAGCTCCTCTCAGGACACGAGGGAGCAGAGGGTGGTGCAGAGGGTGGTGTGTTCGGATGAGCGCACTAGTGGCACTACACTCCTCACCCTGCAATACCTGTTCTCCAGGAGGTGTGGAACCAGAGCTTGCAGGATCATGAAGGATCCTCACCACCCCAAAAACAAACTGATCCAACTGCTGCGTTCAGACAAGCGCCTCCACAGTCAGGCTGCTGGAACAGAGAGACTAAAATTGAGTTTCTTTCTGCAGGCCTGTGAACTCTGACCTCACTAGGACCCCCCCCCCCCACTGCCCCTCCAATGCACACTCACACACACACACACACATGCACACACTACATGCACTCATATAGTTTTACTACATAACTTATTACAGAGCTTATGACACACATACATGCAAACATACATGTTCTGTACTCACTTTATTCTATAATGTGTGTGGTTTTTGTATTCTTCATATTGCCTTGCTGTTAATATGCCTCTGTTTATATTTCCCATTCCTGCTGCTCCTTTTGCTGTAAATACTGTGTAGTATTGTGGAGTATTGTGGATATTCTGATTGCACTGCATGTATACAAGAGTAATCAGCATTGGTTTTACACGAGTTAGAGTGTGCGTGTGTGGGCATGTGGGGGGTAACTCGGCTAGCACAGAAGAAAAGACAGTGGTGATGGCACAGGGACCTGCCCCTACCTTGCTAAAAGGTAGCAGCATCAATTATGCATGGTGCCGTCTATCTTTGTCCTTTCTGAGGGCTAGCTGGCTGGAACCACAACATTTCCACCGTAAGACCTGACCCTGTTGTAGATGGATGAATATTTAAGAGACTGGAAGTGCTGGGCATAGTGGATGTGTTATGGAAAAGCTTTTACAGTGGGCTAAAGTAGACACAGTAGGTGTAGCAAGAGACGACGAGTACGGCAACAGAAGAGACAGAAGTAGGAGAAACCATGGAATAGGAAGATTGAAGCACAAAAAGTATAGAGATTTAGTCTCCAGTATGTGTGTGAGTGTCTGTGTGCATGCATGTGTGTTGTGATGCGTACGTGTCCATTTGACTGAACATGAGCATAGAATATGAACACACACTAAAAGTGTGTGTGTGTGTGTGTGTGTAAGACAAGGCTTCTAATAGCAACAGGAGACACAACTGTCCACAATGACACAACGTCAGAAGAGTTCAATGTTGCTAGTGTTTGACTTGATCTTTAGCATGATCAAGATATCATTTGGGAAACATCAAAGGTGTTTGCCTTGTCCAGACCCACATAATAGAAGGGACTGGGACATGTTTCTGTTTTCCATCTTCCAAGCAGCGCTTGCTAACAATACAGATACAATGTGAGCTATAGACGACAACAGTCCACATACCATGTCTGTGTCGGACACTGGACCAAAGCTGGTGACGTAGATGTTCGTTTTGACCTCCGTTACCCGATCTATAAAAACAAGACAGTTATTCAGATATCCATATTGACTGAAAGAGCCACATAAAAAAAGAACGCAGAATGGGATGGGCAAATGTATTCATGTGAGAACTGGGATGCTCTGCTGTTTACAACAAAAACATCAATGTAGTGTAAATCATATGTATTATTATGATTTACAGAATCGCATCGGCACTCCAAACCCGTTGGCAATTCCTGTGCCAAACAGAAAGCTATTATTTTGATAATAAGAGCAATGGAAAATGAGTTAAGTTTTTAAGTCATGAACCCTACCCCTAACATTAACACTAACCCTAACCCTAACATTAACACTAACCCTAACATTAACACTAACCCTAACATTAACACTAACCCTAACACTCACACTAACCCTAACACTATACACTAGAGCATCAGCATTAGCGTCAGTGGTTCTTCCGTTCTAACATGCATACTGGAAAAATGATATTGTCCAGGCCCTGGAGATACACTATTTAAGGCTTTCGATAAGCTCAGACGTTACCGGGTCTTTTTTCTGTACCTTTTTTTCGGTAGCCAAACTAATGAGCTTTGTTATAATGAGCGATATTGTACATGAGATGCCGCGGCCATGGTCCTATACTGCTATACAAATGTCTGAGAAGCTTAACCCATTCTTGGACACAGATATCAAAATCAACCGCTGCCCAGTGGGAGCTGCACACATCCACACACACACCTTGTCGTATGTATGGCTGTACAAGTGCAATAAAGTATCCATTTCTAGAGTTTTCACGACTTTGAAACCAAGTTGTATATACTGTGCTATTTTCTTATCATTCAAATTTGGCTGGGTGCTTAATAACACTTAATAACTAAAAACTTAACTTAATAACTCTGTAGTGTGACAAACCCAGAACTATTCAGACTTAACAATGATCAAAGAAAGAAAGGTTCTTGGTTTGAAATGCAGTAGGAGCATGCTGCTGGGGTTCCAGATTGTCCCTGGATGGAAAGTGGTTTTTAATAGGGTGAGGGTGAGTCACCTACTGGCCACTGGGATTTGACCCTGACCGAGAAACGACCGCACTGCACCCCTTGGATCGGTTTGACAAGATTTTCTCCTCAAACAAATTAACACTTTAAAGGAGCAACAACACATGTAGATCCAATAACAAAGAAACAAAAGAAAAATTTTAATTTCTCTTTGGAGTGGACAATGTTTTGTTTAAAGAAAAAGAAAAGGGTTAAACTCCCACATAAAAAAACGACATGACTCGGACTTTCACATCTGTTGCAAGAACAATGTCGCTGCTCACCTCCCAGGCCCGGGCGGAGTCTGTTGTCATATCCGTCCAGGAGGCTGTCGAGGATCTTGGTGAAGGTTTTGATGTTGTTTTTGAAGACATTGGTTACATTGGATTCCGCGTTTGTTCTAGGTGACAAAAGTGCAAAAAGAGTCAATTAGGAAAGGTTCTTGTATTTTTTGTCAGAACTAAAATAACGGTATTGTAGTGTTGCCTTCTGAAAAAAAGATTATTTCACATCAAAAATGGCCAGAACAGTTATCCATCATACGTTTCATTCAGTGCCTACTGTAAATACATGTTCATTAAATGATAGATCTTAGTGGCAGATAGATAATTAGATAAAATAAATTATTCTTTGTTGGTTCTGAGCAGTAAGCTAACCATCTACGAGTATGAACGTATTATAGAGGTATCAAAAGGAACGCATTATAGATTTCCCTCCTGAATTTGAATTGGCATGAAAACACTGAAAATGGCAATTCTAGTAGACTAGTAGGTGAAAAAAGGTGGTAAGACAACAGGTCGACAACAACGATGGTCTTGTGTTAACCAGTGTAGATCACTCACCGTGATGGCAACGTTAGTGTGGAAGACAGGAGCAGCACTTGGAGCAGCACCTGGAGTAGCACCTGGACCTGGGAGAACCACCGTCTCCCCATGGTTGACAGCTCAGCAGTGTGATGCCACTAGAAGGGAGCAGAGCTTCAGTAATGCATTTACTAATTCGACAAGCAGCAATAATCCGCTCAATTGTGACACCCATGAATCCATAAGTCGTATACGACGGTAGGTTATTTACCACAGCAGAATTCAGTATGATAGAAATATGGCCATCTAGTTGCTGTGACTTCTACTATAGATCGCTTCCACTGACAACAGCAATCGCCTAATTGAAATGTTACTTACCAGAAATATGTTCTCGTATCCTACAACGAAATACTTGCCAGTAAAGATGCTATTCCGCCTCTTCAGTGCTATCCCCAAACGCATATACAAATGTTGTCTAATGAAAGTAAGTAGGTAAACCAAACACCAACCAAGAATGTCGACACAGAGACCGAAACCCACAAAGTACCACTATCCGTGTTGACGGACGTCCACAGAGAGCAGTGCGGCCAGGCGCGTCTCTTGTAGACTCGCCACCGAGGCGTGGGCAGGTCCGCCCCGGAGCGCCAGGCTAATTGGAAACAGTGAAATACGGTGACTTTTTCATTGTGCTTAAACTGCGTGTTTTTTTAAAATGCGTGTCACAATCATGAACTTTATTGTGATAGTTGCACATTGGTAATTACACACAGGTAGGTATTATCTGGCAAAAAGGTTGTCTAATTGAGAGCCACGTTAAGCACATGGTTCACAGTTTTTATCGTGCTTAACATTGCTTTGTATTATATTGTGGTTTTTTTCTTTACTTTGATTGGGGCGTTGGCACGCCTCAGTAGGGGGTCTTAGCAGGGCCCGTCCCTACACTGCTGTGGTGTGTGTGTGTGTGTGTGTGTGTGTGTGGCAGCACTGACACTGGTGACCTTTACCTCATTCAAACGAGGCATGAAAGGGTGCTGGAAAGGAGGCTCCAGCCGATTGTCAAACCTCAACTTCAGGAGGAGCAATGTGGTTTCCGTCCTGGCTCTTTACCCTTACAGGGTTGTTGGGGGGGGCATGGAAGTTTGCCCATTCAGTCTACATGGAGTGCTTCATCCTGGTTGGGAGCGAGTTGCTGCCTCAAGCGAAGAAGTTCAAGTACCTTGGGGTCTTGTTCACGACTGAGGGAAAAATGGAGTGGGAGATGGACAGACAAATTGGTGCGGCGTCTACAGTAATGCGGGCGCTGTACCGGTGTACCTTTTTACATTTTCTGGGCACGTCCGACTGGGAGGAGACCCCGGGGGCAGACCCAGAACCCGCTGGAGGGATTATATACCTCATCTGGCCTGGGATCCCCCCCAGGAGGAGCTAGAGAGTGTTGCTGGGGAGAAGGGGGCCTGGAGAGTTCTGCTTAGCCTGCTGCCACCGTGACCCGACCCATACAAGAGAATGGATGGATGGATGGAATTGAGGCATGAAACAATTCTATATACAAAATGAATGAAATTGTTTAGTAGGGAGGGATGGAGTTCTTAACCATCTCACCATTGTGAATTGCTTGATCATAGCATATCAATCACAATCCAGTTGACTAATTCTTGAAAAAATCCAGGTATTTCCAAAACATTTTCTTGTGTCTACATTTCAATAAAAAATGTACATGTTTATAGATTAGTTTCTAGTAGCTATGATTATTGTGTGTGTGTTTGGGGATATTGAAATGTGAACAGTATTTATTTCAACATCTGCATATGTTGCTATAGTTCGATACAAATGTATGTATTAGGTCCAATACATTTCAATTGTAAAGTAAAGCATCGCTGTGCAGTTCTGTACTACCCTCTAGTGGAGCAATGGCACCCTACACCATTCAACAACCGTTCAGCTAAACGTGCACGGGCAACCATGTCTTAGTACTCGATATTGTTGCACCCATCCATTTCAATTACTTGTTTTATGAGTTATTAACGATCAATATTGGTCAACATGCATATGCATCGAATTAAAATCTAATTAAATCAAATTAAAAACATCGATTGTTGGCTGCTTATTCTATAAAATTATTCTCTGTAGATTCCGCTCATACTGCTTACTGTTTCACTGTTCTACTGTTGCACTGTTGCTACTACTTTTGCACTTCTGGTTGGATGCTAACTGCATTTCGTTGTACTAGTATGTGTACTAGGACAATGACAATAAAGTTGAATCTAATCTGATCTAATCTAATAAAAGCTACAATTAGATGTGCACATCCAAAACTGGTGATTTATAAGCCAGAAAATGAGTACTTAAATGGTTGTAAAAGTGTGTGGCCATGCCTTCTCACAAACCTTGGCTACAAGATGCAAGTGCCTTGGGCCAGCTTTGGAAGTGGGACACAGAGACAGGTGTGGGGTGGCCACTGGCCACTGTCCAGGTATATACAGGTGAACCTCACACCAGCCAAGCAGCTCACACAGCCTTCAGCTACCTGAACTTCCAAGCTCAGCATGGAACAGTTGTTTCACAGTATGATGAGTGAACAAAAACATATATATATATACATACATACACATACATACACACACCTACATATATATATATATATTCCCTGCAATAAACTGGTTTACCACCAACCTGTGTCCATGGTGTTGTAGGAGCCCAGAGAAGCTCCTTGGGTAAGCAGGTGGCTCTTGTTATTCTACCTAACTCATTCTACCTAACCACCATGTACAAAAATCATGAACAATAATTTCCACAAACAGACAACATCCACAGAAGATGTCTCTTAGTGTGTATGTTTTGAACACCTGGTGTGTGCGGTGACTCTTTGTAGCTGCTTTCTGTTAGTGCTCATGTCTGGCTGGACGTGATCTTCTGATCTCTGTGTGGAGGCTCTGTGGTCGTCTTGCTCTGTTCCAGGCTGCACTTATGTTGGGTTGTGATGTTTATTGACCATGGATGGAGTCAACAACAGATCGGTTCACAGTTACAGCAACAGAGCAACACTTTATAATGGGCTATTGGCTGGGTAGTACTTATAACCACATGTAGGCTGATGCTCAGTATGCCTTTTATAATGGGGATCTTGTTCAGAAGGAGTATGATATAAAGTCCTACATGGATTAGCACCATGCTACCTGAAGGACCTTATTCCCTATTGTCCTTTTCAGCCCCTCCAGTAGTTGGCCTTCTATCAATTCCAAAATTCAAAGCAGGAAACCGAGAATTCTCTTATTGAGTGTCCTATCTGTGGAACAGTCTGACACCTTGAATAAATTAGATTAGATTAGATTAGATTCAACTTTATTGTCATTGCACAGAGTACACATACACAGAGTACAACAAAATGCAGTTAGCATCCAACCAGAAGTGCAAAAGTAGTAGAAAAAGTGCGACAGTAGAGCGGTTAATGACTAAATAAATATATATACATGCATGTATATATACATACATATATACATGCGTGTACGCTATACATTGAGGTGAGTACAGTATAGGCAGAGATATACATTGAGGTATGTACAGTATGGACAGAGGTATACTCAGTGGTGCTTGTACACTGGGGTGTACAGCAGGGCATATACAGTGAGAGAGCAGTGCGAGTGTCTGACGAGTTCGGAGTCAACGTGCAAATGTAGGATCTGCAGAGAGTGTGCGGAATCCATCGTGCAAGAATATACAGAGTCTATGGTGCATATAAGGCTATACAGAATCTATACAGAATCTACAGTGCATATAACAATATCCAGAATCTATAGTGCATATAAGAATAAGAATATTCAGAATCTATAGTGCGTATAAGAGTATCCAGAATATATAGTGCATATTAGAATATCCAGAATCTACAGTGCCTATGAGAATATACGGAATCTACGGTGCATATAAGATTATCCAGAATATACAGTGCATGTAAGTAACCTGCCGGTCCGTGTCCGGAGGGATCTGTAGCGCCTCCTGGAGGGTAGGAGTTTGAAGAGTTTGTGACTGGGGTGGGAGTTGTCCTTGGCAATTCTGCGTAATCCCCTACCCAACCCATCCAGACAGCCCGGCAACTCCCACACCCAGAGACACCTCTACCAGTCAAGGCAGCAGGTAGGTTGAGGCTGGGGATTTTCCCCTTTGGTGGCTGGCTGGCTTAGTTGTTCTCACCTGGCTCAGTTAGAATCTGGGGTGGAGGCTGCACTACAGGTTAGGTTAGCCACCAGCACACACATAGGGAGCACTAGCGTGCCCTTGGTTACATACAGGCATGGGATATGCATAAGATTTAGCCACACTATTCACCTTGCGATTGTTGACACAGAAGCTAACACAACCTAACACACTGGGGGGAGTCTCGATGTGGGGTTCAATGAGGGCGGAGAGAAAATGTCTGCAAAACGTTGCTGCAACTCGACTACCTCAGTTCTCTGGTCCAGAGAACGATTGGACTGGCATGAACGACGGCAATTTTGTGGATCGCCGGCCCCAACTCACCTTCCTCAATATCGCCAGTCGAACCAGGGATTCCTGGTTCCACAGTTTAAGGAGTTTGAGGTATTAGATCTTATTACACCGCTCCACTAGCCCATCACTTTGTGGATGTACACGCTGGTACGGATTGATGTGATCCCCAATAACCTGTAAAGTTCACAGCGGGTACATGACATAAAGGCGGTGCCTTGATCCATCAGAATCTCCTTTGTGATTCCAATGCAGGACATTAACTGGAACAGACCCCGCGCTATGCTCTTTGCCAAGATGGAGCATAGAGGCAGGCTCCGCTGGGTTCTCGCCCCTGGATCTGCATCCGGTGTATCACGGGGAAGCACGGGTCACCATCCGCATCTCCCTTGTCGGTCGTGATTGCGCATCCCCCAATCCTGTTACGGTGCAGGAAAGGGGATTGGGAAGGTGTCGGGGAGCGTGCGTGAACCGATGGCCCCACCCTATGGCCAGAAGGCCGGGGCGCCTGTCCACATCAGAAATGCGGAGATGGGCCCTGGCCATTCTCTCCCATGGTCTCCGATGGGAGCGCCAGGGAGCAGCCAGCGTCCCGCGGCATCCATCAGCTGGTGGGCCAGAGCAAACGTGTTGTAGTTGAGACCACCTAAACCGAGACCAAGTCAAGACTGAGACCAGACCAATGAGAGACCGTTTTCAAGACCATGATTGTCATCATAGTGTTGGCTCGACATTTACGCCATTCTCCCCAACTAAAGAAAGCATTATTTAGCAATTGTAGTAAAATACAAATGGATGGACAGAATATACTCGGTGCCAGAAGGCAATCCTTTAATCTGAAACACTGAAACAAAATCTGCAATTCCATGCCACTGACCTTAGGAAAGGCTCAACACAGTGAGCAGAATGAAACAGAAATGTAATAACACCGTACTGTTGCTAAATTATGACTCCCCAAATGATCAGCCACTGATTGCTACATTATTCAGTAAGTAATAACCTGTAATATGCCCTATCAGCCTTTATGATAGGGCTGGGCAATATGGCAAAAAATGATCCAGATATTTATCACAATATATAATTTGATAATGCTGCCAGTTTGAATAGTATCCTGATAATGACCTGAAAAAACCAGGGGATTTATTAGTTAAACTTAAAAAGACAAAATATAAAATGACAATGTAAACATTTACCTGTGCAAACATGCTGTATCTGCCTCAACAATACAAGTCTTGTAATTTATTAAAATAATGAAAATAAAATTAAAGTCTGTGAGTGCCAATCACAAATTCCTTTGTTGTCACAGGTGTGGATAGGCAGTACAACCGGACACAGGCAGATCTTGAATGAGACTTTATTAGATCTCAAATGTGGCAGGATTTGTTGTCCTGGGAGTAGCAGGTTCGGCGTTGGGCAGGCAGTCGATCAGTTGGAGGGACAGGGTTGGCGGGCGGATCGTCGGGGACTGGCCGGGTCGGGAAACCAAGAACCCAGGAAACAGATGGAGAACGTCCTGCAACCACGGATATGTCAAACGGGAATTGGGAGCAGAAGGTTGTCGGCGTTCTCCGGGGATCAGGCGAGAGGTACAGGTCGGGGACAGGCAGGGTGGGCAACAGGTGAGTAATCAGAGAAATGGTGGAGGTGATTAGACTGATTGAATGATTGTACTCACAGAGCTTCAATCAAGACTGTCACAAATAACACTGTGTCGTAAAGTATTATTTCATCTGGTTTTGTTTTTTGCCATTTCAGATCCAGCCACTCCCCTCTGCCCCACAATCACCTCATTGCCCTCACCTGGTTAATTCTCTAACCACCTCGTTGACTCCTCCGTGTATATATACCAGCCCACTTCCCTTTTTTCCCCGCCAAATTGTCGTGTGTTGCACCAAGCTCTCCCGCTTTCCGTGCTATAGTATTTCTGCCTGACCGCTACTGTATTTTGGATTCCCTGACTGCTCCTTGTCTGTTTTGTTTACCTCTTTGACTGATCTCCCGGTTTGGACCTTGCCTGTTTGACGTATCAGGTAAGTGTGAACTTACCTGATACGTTTGTCTCCTGGTCGTGCGTTTGGGTTCTACCTACCTGTACTAAACCTTACAAAAAGAGTAAACAAGTGGACAAAGGTCTGTACAACTGTAAGATTAAATCAAGTAATGTAGAGGACTCGTACCGCAATTCACCATACGGCTGTGTGTGTACATGCGATGTTACGGTTGTGTGTGTGCGTTCTACATGCAGGGCTGTGGTTGTGTGTGTTTAGAGAGACTGGGCATTTAAGAGGAGTGACGTGTAACATTGATCGGTTTGTCGTGATTGGCTGCGCCATCTTAAAATGTTGTATAAGTTTGACGGAGTTGGCTTACTTGAAACTACATGGGAGTTCGTATCATGAGAAATCATCTTCGTATCATGTCTTTCTGGAGTTATTGGGAACTTCCAAAGTAAAGCACATTCATTATGAACTGGTTTTACATCTTAAATGTTTTAGAGGTAGACATCTGAGTAAAAATTACAAATTGTAAACACATTTAGAATAATGGACACATGGACACAAACTGCAAGTGCAAACGTGCACACAAAAATAAATAATGTTGGACACTGCACTAGTGATGTCCGTGCTTCTTTCGATCGCTTTTTATACCTGAATGAGATTTATTGCCTTAGTTTTAACAGACAAGGAATGGGATTTAGTGAAATTGGCGCATAACATAGAACATTAAACAGTCATAATATAAAAAGTGGCACTGTTTGTTCATTTTTAGGTGATGCCAGTGTCCTTTCACCATCGCTTTCAAATGTGTGCCATGTTGTACCTTAACTTATAAAGATGAGGCAGCCCGACATAGAACAGGCAGATGCTCTGATCTCATGTCCGGCGATGTGTCAGTAGGAGGCTGCTCACAAACTTCTTCAGGAGTGGACACACCCTCACTGACTGGAGTGTTGACTACAGAGTCTTCTAGCAAGGCCCTCAATGATGGGCCTAGGTCTTGTGAACTGATTCAGTTGTTACGCAGTCGTGTAATTGATCGTTGCTGTGTGACGCTGCCTGATTTGGTCGACGTGTCTTCTTCTCTTCTGTCTGTACTGTATCGGAGACTGGTCCAGTGCTTTCCTCCATGACCTTTGGGATCCACTTTGGTCCTTGGCCATTTCAGGAAGGCGTGGAACTCTGCACTTTTGAGGCTCCATTGTCATATCCCAGTATCTGTGGCAAGTCATGTGTGCTGAAGCACTGTCTGAGCTTCTCGATGGTTGCTTGACTTGTTGCTGTGCTCGTTGGATGCACAGTGCAGTGTGCTCCATGGCAACTCAGGCCACTCCCATGGGCTGGAGACTGCCTGGTTTCTTGGCATAACTGACAGGACTGTACTTTCTGTTCAATCTCCATGTCCACTCCTGACCAAAATACATATGAGGCCTGGCCTTTCATCCTTGATATGCCCGGGTGCATGTGGTGCATCTGTTTGTCCTGCCTCTCTTTGCAATGAACCACTCTCACCCCCCACAGCACACATTCATCCTTCACACTCAGTTCCAATCCTTGCTGACTGTAGTGTCTGTATGAGGGGTCCACCTCTCTTGGCCATTGCTTCAGTCATCATTCATGCACTTGGGTGAGTGTTTCGTCCTTGGCTGTCCTCTCCTCAATCGGGCACTTTTTCCATCCATCCATTTGTATCCTCATCGCCAGTGTGTTCTATCTTAACTTATAAAGATGAGGCAGTACAGGATGCAGGTTAACTGCTTAATATGTGCTTCACTTTACAAAACAAAGCTGCCAGTAGTAGGTAGGTAGCCCCTTGTGGCATGGGGTGATACTGCAGGTAAGTGCTCAGGAAATTCCATGCCCCTCGCTGGTTCGACACACTCCTTTCTTCCTGCCGCTGGTAGTAAACGATGCCTCGCGGTAAAAATGGCAGACTGGTTGGCTGTTGTCGCTGCTTCATGAAAGGCTATTGGATCTATCCATATAGAGTAAAAATGGTGCCTGGTCGGCATCTGCCACTGGCATCGGGACTCCCGTTCCTCCCTAGCCGCTGGTCATATGGCCTGTGGTGTGCTTCTGGAGCTTGTGAAGACACGTGTGAATATCTACAATCATCTAATTACGCTCATCGCCTGCAACTGCGTCAATCTCAGACAATTTGCCGCTCGTTCCCCCTTGTTTCACCTGCTGATGCTAAACCAGGCTTCATCACAAACCTGCCTCTGTCCTTGGTGGAGCCCCGAACTAAGCCACTGATGTGGTATTGTGGAAACTGACTATGATACAGGGGTCTCATAAATATATGTCCAGTAAAGCCCTTTAAACCCGTAATTGTTTTTAAGAGCTATGCAAATATAATTGACTTGACTTTCTATGGCCTCGACCAACAGAAGTAGTCTTGCATAGTCGCCACACTTTGCTTCATTGATGTGCCAGTGCTGGCGATAGGTTTCGCCAGACCCAGGTGGGCCTGGTTGAGAAGCACCCTAACCCTAACCCTCCCACCACCATGTTCTCTGTCCACAACAGGCTCAATATCTGTCCACAACACAGCTTCCGTCCATCCACAGCAGGCCTTCTGACTGTCCAAAAAAGGCCAGAACACTCTGAAAGTGGTGGCCTCTGTCCAAGGTTCTGAATAGGCCACCTGCAGGTTTGATGGTCATTATATATATGGGGCTCTCCTATGTGTATGTGTGGGTGTGTCTGTGCTATTATGCCCTCTACTGGTTACGATTTTTACAGTTTCAGTATTATTTCCAATAAGATTTACAGATCAACTAAAATGCCCTGGTCTCCAGAATGAGTGGTAAATTAAAGATCATGTTATTATAACTGAATACATTGTTAACTTATGGGCGAAGTAAGGCTGTGTAGCATGTGGTAGAACATAGGAGTGCAAAGTACAACATCAGGGTTGTAAATTATCATTCTTTTTGGCTAATTATTATGATTGTTATAACGATTAATTGGGCAATAATTCAGATTGCACATCTTTTAAGGGACAGGGAAAAATCTTGCCTTTTGTTTGGTGGTTCAGCTACCATGATGTGTAAAACGAACCCTTAATGTCACCCTCGTCGTTGTGCACACAGTGGACTCGACGCAATTCAATATAGATTGTTTGAAGTAAGGCTTCACAGTCGATGGGTGCACCCAGTGTGATTTTATAATACACGAATCACGTCTGGTTTTATTGGTTCAGACAAGCGCCGTAAGAAAGTCTCTAATGACTATGTTAAATAAGTTTAATGATTTACCGTTCCCATTACGAACTTTTAGGATATATAATTATAAATATCCTAAAAGTATGTGTGTGTGTGTGTGTGTGTGTGTGTGTGTGTGTGCGCGCGCGCGCGCGCGAAACCACCACCACGCACACGCACACGCACACGATGAGATGGAGGAATTAAAGGTGTTTCTTCTCATATGACCACTGAATGGACCAGACGACGCATCTGTTGGCCGACTTTTCCCCATCCTATTTTTATGGATTCAAACCCGGTAGCGTTTTAAATGATTTTCCTGTTTCGTAATAATTCTCGGAATTATTCGATGGATTAAAATTTTTTGTAATATGTATTTGCGATTATGTCGAACACGTCGTGAACTTGCGGTGTGTGTAGCCCGTGACGCGACACACACCGAGCGTGCAGCCGGGAGCGTGCAGGTATTACGGGCGAAATGCGCAGCTCTCCAGACGTGCTTGTGTTGCACGATGCTCCGCTTCTAGGTTACTTAAGGTGATCTTCTCACTGCTTCATATTTGGAGACCTTCAGCCGACACCAGCCCACAACACAACGAGATGAGCCTGATGCAAATCTATGCTGCTGGACGCTGCTGCTGCTGCTGCTGCTGCGTTTGCTGAAATGCTGGACTCGGCCGGAGGGGATGGCAGCGTCTCCTCGGCTGCATATTGAAGCGGGTTGGGGCGACTGCGTGCATCTATGCGACTTCTCTCCTGCGCTATAACGTCTACTATACACCCCAGGTGAAACGGGCTCCCGTTTGGTTCACTGTCACTGCGATCCATCTCGAATAGACCGTTTCGCTTTCATGTCGATAACCACGCGCATGCGTTGGTTTTGCAGTAATTGGACAACCCGTGACTAAGTTATATCGTTCATATTTTTCGCCGTGAGTCGTCTCCTGGATCAAAGTTCGCGATGTGGACGACTGTAGACCGCGGACGGTGGGGGGTCGCTCTTCTGTCTGTCGTCGTGGCCGTGGTCTGCGGTGCTCAGAGGTAACAGCAATACCCCAAATGGCATGACTGCATGGTGTCCTTCACAGAGGGCCTTTTAGTCCGCAACTATTTGAATTTTGATGAGGCGATAGTTCTCACCAGTCTGCCTTCCCCTCCCAGCGCTAACGAGCCTAGCAACATGTCCTATGTGAAAGCCACCGTGGACAAGCTGCTCAAGGGTTATGACATTCGTCTGAGGCCCGACTTCGGAGGTAAACGCGTTTTGGCCATATAGGACAACATTAGCGGATTTCGTTCATGAATAAAGGTTAAACGCTTTAAAGGTTTAGTATAGCAACTGAATCCACTGTCATCATATTCCCAAGGTGCTCCAGTGGACGTCGGCATGAGTATAGATATCGCCAGCATCGACATGGTGTCAGAAGTCAACATGGTAAGTGACCTAAAGGATTTGAGTGTGACACATGTGACAAGCGTGCATGGGCGAACACGCGTGTCCGCGTTCCCCTGGTGTCGTATGCCATCGCTCCTAACTCCCAGCTTGAGGACGGTTCTGCCCGGAGACGTGTGCTTGGTGCAATGTGTGCAATGTGTTTTCTGAAACACATTCGCCCGCCTTGCAACACCACAGACGGATACGCAATGTGTCAAAGCAATTCTTATGCATCAGGCCTATCACAAGGCTAAAGAGACGCAGCATGTGGCGGTGGAGAAGCGAAGAGAGGGAGAAAGATACAAGATTTGTGATGTCCTAGATTTTTCCTCAAAAGTGACTTCTCACCTATCCTGTCCACACACAAAGACGCACACGCACACACATACAAACACACACACCCTCGTACATGTGCGAGTGCCATGTCAGGTTGCGGTTGGTGATCTGTGGGTGTGTTGCATGCAGTGCATGCAGTGGGGATGATACGATTGCAATGCAATGCAAACAGAAATGCAAAGGATCGCTACACATTGACATGTTCAAGGGATGCTACTTGGCCTCACGGTGATCACTGAACAGCTATGCTTGAGCTCGAGCATTAGTATTTGACCAGCATGAGTCAAGTACAGTACCGTTTGGTTGTGGCTTGTGCTTTTGGTCACGTGTCTTCATTTACACATGTATTAAGACAATTAAAAATGTCATTCATGCTACATTCATGCATACATATTCCTCAAATGAGTAACAGTGTTTGTTAACAATGGTATTTGCAGAAGCCTATGATATGTTTTCAATGTGCACTCAGGCTATGAATTGTTCATGGTATTAACTAAGGCCCAGGAGGAATCTGATTGGACGTTGCTTGAAGACTTAATTGATTTGACCTTGGTTCCCAGATGTTCTTTACATTGAGATAAAAACAACTGCATTTGATGACTATAAGACACAAATAAAGTGCTCTTGGATACTCAATTATCTTAACATGCTAACCGTCCTTACATAGCCTAGCAGGCTATCTCTGGCTATCTCCCAGTACCCAACCCCAGATAACGCTGGGCTTGAATGCTTCTGGGCACGACTACGCGGGCATGACCCGTAACAACAAAAACATTTCAGCATAAATGCAGGATGCTCAAAAAGTTAAAGGTCCTTATTCAAACGACATAACGTTTACTCAATTCAAAGCCTAAGCCCGTTCAGTTTGACTTACCTTCACTTTCCTGTTTATGACAAAGATGCGTATGTGCTGCATATGTGTCTACAGGAAGTGTGTGCTGGTATATGTGACGGTTCTGGCATATTGTATGAGCATCAGGGCCTAATTGTATTTTACAACTAAGTATGTTCAGTGTGCTGCTGGAGTGGCAGTTATTTGTATTGTCATGCATTTTAAGTTGTCCTTGAATATTGTGAGCTTGAAAGGCACAGAGAATATTTCTGCTCGTTGTTACAAAGATGTTACAACAAAATCAGTCAAGTTGTTTTTAAGTCAGTTTTGTTGCAGTCTGCCAGATTAAGTAAAGAACATTTATCATTTTAGAAACATAGTGAAAAGTTCACACATACCCAGTAGTCATTTCACACACCATTTTGCCAGCATGCATTTTTCTTTCTTGTTGCACTGCCAGTTTATTTACCTGCTAAGATTACTTTGGAAGACGCAATGTACAGTCTCCTCATTGCATCTTGGTATTGAGTTAGGGTGACCATGCTTGCATGTTCAGGGTCTGGTGGTCTTGTCAGTCGCTGAGCAGATTGCAGGGAGAGTTCAGATCATTGTCAGACATGTATGTCGTAGAAAGCAGACATGCTATGCTGTCAGGAGAAAAGTTGCAAGCGAGGGAAGACAATGAACGCAATGTAAGACATAAAGGAGAGTAGCAGCCAAGGTCTGGCCATTGTTCTCCACCGGCCCGTGGATGAGAATAAACAATGGCAAACATTCTAAATGGATATAGATGTGTTATGTACCACAGCATTTCTCTGAATGTCAGCCCTAGGGTACAGGTTCACAGTGCCAGGTCACATAGACCTATCATAGATATAAATAATGCATTGCTCTTTAGTTTCCATTGCATTTAGATTCTATGTAGATTGGAGGAAACAGGAGTAAAACCTCTGCAGACTCATGCAAATGAATTGAAGTAGAAATGTTGCAGAACCCACAGGTCAACGATGGTTGACTACATTGACTTCTTAGCCTCCATATTTTTAGCAGCAGTTTTCAGACAGCACAGACAAGATTGTGTAATTATTCATCTTGCAAGGACGAAGTACAACTAACTGCATCCTGCATGTCTCAAAGTTCATTACAAGTTTGACAAGTTTGACGTTTGTGTGTATATGTTTAGGCACCAGCAGAGTGCGAGATTTGACCAGTAGTTCAGATTGTGCTCATTAAAAAAATGTCAAATGCACAGCAATGTTGCCATCAGCACCTGACTTGAAAATGTTTGTCTATATATATATGCGCGTGTGTGATGATGTGTGAATGTATACTGTATTGACTTATTTGGAAATAAGCTGTGCTGCAACAATACTGTATAGAGATGGGTAAAAAGATGAGTGAGAACAGTTTGACTGGTTTAAGTTTCTTCATTTGCTCAACCGTTTGCTCTCCATCTGGCCAGAGCTGTTTGCTGTAAGAAAAAAAAGTGCAGCCTTTATATTTTAAGATGTGTTCACCTGGTTGACATTTCATTCATTTTTTTATCAAAGTGCTATTTTCATTTTTCTTTTTCTGAGTAAGATATGACCGCAAACGTGTTGCTGCTCATCAGTGTAGCCAGAGCCTAACTTAGGGGGCTTTTAACAACTTGGGTTTCCGGACGTCGGCGTGTCCACTCCAGAGCCATTAGGTACGAGGTTAATGGACTTCCATCCAATTATGTGGATAATCATTGCATTCCATCGAATGGAGACGGAATGCCCTGACCTGTCTCTGCCGAGCAGTGTCAGAGGGTGAAACATGAGGCTTTGGTCAGGAGGTTGCTCGGGGCCTCATATTTAATGTGATCGGCTTCTTTCACCGGTCTGCGCAGACGTCTGACTTGTTGAAAACCATAAAACGGAGACTATACCCTTTTTGTCTTCAATCACATCTCTCACATCTCTTTATCCCCATCTTACTTACTCCTCCCTCTGCATGCAAGTGCATGAAGAGGGGTTGCCATGGAAACGTTACAGTGAACAGGCTTGCTGTCTGCTGGGTGTTTTGCTGATGTGTCACGGTGTCATTTGCACTTTACAAGTTGTCGCAACGTAGAGTGTTATTTTCACCCATTAACCTTTGTTTTTACAAACCTTAAAAGAAGTAAATATGTAACTTATTTTCATGGTGTCAGAGCATTCAAAACCTTGTTGGGACTTGTAAGCTGCGGGAGATGCCAGTGGGCCATTTAAGACAACTTTTTGCCATTTGCAGCAGTGTCCATCCACGCTTTAATCGAATATTTTCCTTGTCGGAGTTCATGCCTTCTACTATGCACATGCCCAGCTGGCCGCCACTGTCCAGATCATGTCACAATCATGACTCAGCATTTTCAAATGAATGTCTGTGATTGACCTCATCAGCAAATGGCTTGCCTTGACATGCACACGGAACTGTACCTAGACAAAATAGACCACAACTGCAAAGCAAGTGTTTGTGGACCCAGCCTGCAGGTAGAATAAGGTAGTTGGAACAAGTCAAACATAGAGATAGACCTCATTAGGCGGGCCATGAGATTCATATGTTGTTGTATATTTTGTAATCTTAGTCCAGCATAGTCACATCCACACAACTGCTGCCTGGCTACCTAGCATGGCTTTGTGCATACAATTGTGTAAATGTTTGTGGTTGATGGACTGCCCATGAGTTTTAAATGTGTGTGTGTGTGTGTGTGTCTGTGTGTGTATGTGTGTGTGTCACTGGGTGTGGGCTGTTGCTCGGCTGTCTTGATGGGCTGGGTGGGGATTGACAACTGGGCTGTGCTGGAGCTTGTTGGTGGCCAACCCATGGTGGGGCCACCCTCCGCCAGGTGACGTAGCTCGATCCCCCATCTCCCTCCCGGCTGGTGCTGGGAGATGGCTGGGTGTCCTTTTGTTCTGGAGGGCCCCACATTGGGCACCAGTGTAGCAATTACTCTTGCTATGCTCCACCTGAAGTGGATTTTCTGAGGCTCCTCCAAAGGACACAGGTAGGATAGTGAATAATCCAGTTTATTGTTGTTGGTAGTATTGTGATGTAAGCTCCACATGAAAGTGTCTTACATCAGACAGCTGTAACTCCTCCATGCCTCTCCCAGCAATTTTACTAGGCCTTGAGGTGCCATATCGGCTGTGTTCCACAGATGCCACTCGGTCTTGAGGTATGACATTGGCGGGACACATTTAGGAAATATTTGGGAACATTTATGGATACATAGTGTATATAGACTGCGTGTGAAAGGGGCTATAGTTGGAAGCATTACAAGACATCTTGCAAATCCAAACAGTAGTATTCTCGGACAAAGAAAACTGGAATACGTGTCAATCAAGTAGATCCTGAACAAGTGATAGTGAAGAATAATTCTATGTTGACAGCATAACACTGGAAACATTGCCACAATAGAGAAGAGAAAGCATGCGCAAGAGAACATGTGTTTACTACCATTCATGTAAATTATTGAACTCAACTACCAGGATGAAAGACAATATGGAACGTTGTACCATATGATGAGCAAATGGACATTTCAAGACAGACCGACCTGGTCGCATTGTGGCATCAGTGGTCCTCTCATGTCTTCATGCACATTTGTTGTTAAAACTCAGGTCTCCAGGATCCTTTATTCTTCACACCTATGTATGAAGCCCAATCATTTGTCTACTGAGATGTAACCTCATATAACCTGGTTGCAGGCCCGACCACAACAAACCCACAGCTACCTTTGTTTGAGCTCTTTGTTTACCCAATCGTGCTCTCCTCTAGCTCTCTGGCCTCTGGAGAGGCCTTCTCCACCGTGTGGCCTGCTTGGAGCAGACACCAGAACTCACGGCAGCAATGCAAGATCCTGCCTGAAGATTCCTCGATAGCTAAGCAAGGCCTGCTCACTGAGAGTAAACCAGTTGACTTAATGCTAGCAGCTGAGACACATAGGCTGCCAGCTAACTTTACAAGCAACAGGGGCAACAAAGCAAGTGAGCACCAAGCTGCTAATTCTGCAGGGAGAACAAATGAGCGACCGGTTCCTCCGACCCAAACCAGCAGAAGACTATTTCAACTATGGACCAACTTTTCCCAGCCTCATCATCCAACGGAGCTGCAGGCTAACAACATTCTCCCTGACACTCACCCCTTCTCCTCCCACCCACAGAGCTGGGAACAAACTCGACCTTGTCTTCACAAGGTCCTGCGGCACTTTGGCACTCTGTTACCCCGCTCCGTGTCTGACCATTATTTTGTTGCTTTCACCCTCCCTCTGAAATCCTCCACCTGCCTCCTCCCCATGCTTTACATTGTCACCCCCCCCCCCCCCTCCCCCCCCTCCCCCCCCCCCCCCC
>OMOU01088496.1:0-14239 GCA_900312585.1 Malacocephalus occidentalis
AGAGTGCTAAATAATGTATGATATGATAAAACGAAGATAATGCTGATTTATATTTGACATTATACAGCTAAGCTGGGAGAAAGCAAGCAGCAATGCCAAAAGAACATAAAAAGAGTGGAGCAGAGAGGGTGAGAGAATACAGAAAAAGATTGAGGGAAGACCCAGAGAAGTACGAAGAATATTTAAAGAAGGAAAGAGAACGAAACAAGAAACGAAAGGAAGAAGGAAAGGTCAAATCTATCAGATTTTTTGACAGTGATTTATCTGACAGGGAGCAAAGGAAGGTCAGAAGATCATGGCGAAAAAGACAGCAACATCACAGGGTTTTGGTGAAAAGTCAAAGAGAGATGGAGAGATTGTGCACGGCTTCCATGGCACCTCCCACACCCTCTGCCATGTCTTCTCCCACGCCTCCTCACCTTCCACGCACTTCTAGTGAGACTAATAAGAGACATTCTGGAATGCGTGTCCACAGAAAAATAAAGAACTTGAACGGAAGAAAGAAAAATATAGAAAACGGTGCCATAGATTGTGCGTGAGGCCAGAGAAGTCAAAATGGTCCCCAAGAACAAAAACTCAGAAGGAAGTACGGAAGCACAGAGTTCCTGCGCATATCAGAAAGACCCTTCTTTTTCATAACACACTCATGCATGATTTGCAGAAAAAATACAAGTCTGCCAATTACAAAGAGAAACATGGATTAAGAAGCGCACTGACAAGCAGGTTGCTCAGAAAATACAATCTTGTTTCTATGCTCAGAGAAACACTAGGCAGCTCCCACAGAGTGATCAACACGACTGCAGACAACCCACATCTAAAGTTCACCTATCAGAGAACTGCCCAACACAAGACCTTAAACCTAGTCAAGACTTTCTTAAGTCGAGATGACAACAGTCAGGCATCAGCAGGGAAGAAAGAAACAATCACAAGACACAAAATTAAGAAACAAAAGCGGTTCCTCTCTGACACAATGCTGAATTTGCATCAGAAATTGATGCTGGAGATGCCTCATCTGGGTCTGTCCTACTCTCTCTTCTGCAGGACAAAACCTTTTTGGATTGTTGCCCCCAACATCCATAACAGGGAGACGTATGCAAAGTGCATGACAATGCCCAAATGAAGGCAGACAGGCTTAAGCAGCTAGACGTCATCAACTCACAGAGCTTGAGCAAAGTGGCAGAGGAGTTGTGTTGTGACACACTGGCTAAAGCTTGCATGTACAGGGAATGTCTCTCATGTAAGAGCAAATCACTCACACACACAAGTACATTAGGAACCACAGTCACGTGGTGGTACCAGTGGCACACTGTAAAAGAAGACTATGAAAAAGAAAAAGACCGAAAAAGAGAGAAGATCACTGTGACAAAAACAGTCAAACAGATGTGAGGGCAGTTTGATGTAGATGTTTTAATGTCATGATGCGCTGCTATGTTGAAGTAATGTAAAATAAATGGCTCTTCAATAGTAAATGACCTCATTTTATTGATTATAAACATTTGTGTTTGTAAAATTCACATTGTAAGGCAGGTTATGAGTTAATATTAAGCAATAAGGTTGAGGGGATATAATACAACCTTGCAAACAAAATACTGTGGTCACGACCAAAACAGTGCAGTCACTACCGTAACAGTGTGGTCACTACCGTAACACTGAGTGTTTTGTAAAATAAAATAAGAATTGAGTAATTAAATAACATTTTATGATAACTATTGGTTAAATGTACATTCAATGTAATAACTAATTAACTCTGAGATCTCTATGATCAGTGTAATTCATTTCACAAAAAAGATTGCATTTAGAAAATAAACTTAGAAATTTGTTTTAAAAATAATTTTTATTGATTTAGTTGTAAAACCCTTCATAATAAATTACTAAAATTATTCTTTAGAGGGTGTATGGACACACAATATTAACAGATTCATATAATGGTTTTTATTGTAGTGTGTTGCTGTGTTACGGTAGTGACACATTTCAGGAGCGGAAAAACATTTCAAGAACACGCAGACATGAAATTTGACTGCGCCTTTACTAGATATGTACCATAGAAATATGGTACAATATATGTATGGACAAGGTTTTTGGAAAAAAACTACTTGTGTTTCTAAATGTGTTTCCAACTCTGGACTTTGCACGAATTCGGTAGAATGGCCCATATACGGGGAGCAGTGCAAATGTCTGATGTGGTACAAAAGTCACCGTGCAAATGTATGATGGTAGTGTGCAGAATCTGCAGAGAATATACGGAATCTACAGTTCATATAAGAATATTCGGAATCTACAGTTCATATAAGAATATTCGGAATCTACAGCGCATATAATTATATGTTCATAAATATATATGGTGTACGCTATACATTGAGGTATGTCCAGTATAGGCAAAGATATACATTGAGGTTTGTACAGTATAGACATGTATAAGCAGGGTATATACAGGGTATATACAGTACATATACAGTACAGGGTATGTACAGTAATATACAGTATACAGGACAGTGCAAATGTCCAGTGTGCAAAGTCTGACGGTGGTGCAGAAGTCAATGTGCAGTTCAGGAGGGTGTTGACAGTGTTGGGGAAGGGGTTAGGGTATAGTGCAAATGTGCAGATGTCGGGGGTGGGGCAGGGGGGTGTGGTCAATGTGCAGAAGTCAATGTGCTCTGGACATCCTCGGTGGTGGGGAGGCAGCAGCCAGTGATGCGTTGGGCCGTTTTCACAACTCTCTGCAGTGCTGTCCTGTCCGCGGCGGTACAGTTGCCATACCAGACTGTGGTGCAGTTGGTAAGTATGCTCTCGATGATGCAGTGGTAGAAGTTTGCCAGGATCTGAGTGGAGAGATGGACCTTCTTCAATCTCCTCAGGAAGAAGAGGTGCTGGTGAGCCTTCTTGACCAGAGCGGAGGAGTTGAGGGACCAAGAGAGGTCCTCGGAGATGTGAACACCCAGGAACTTGAAGCTGGTGACACGTTCGAACTCTGTTCATTGATATGGATTGGGGAGTGTGTGACACCCTTGGTCCTCCTGTGGTCCACAATGAGCTCCTTGGTTTTCTTGGTGTTGAGTGCCAGGTTGTTGTTGGCACACCACGCTGTAAGGTGCTGGACCTCTTCCCTGTAGGCTGTCTCATCGTTGTCGCTGATGAGGCCCACCACCGTTGGATCGTCTGCAAACTTGATGATGGAGTTAGAGCCATGCATAGGTATGCAGTCGTAGGTGAATAGGGAGTAGAGCAACGGGCTCAGCACGCAGCCTTGTGGGACACCGGGGTTAAGGATGAGTTTTGAGGAGGTGTAGTTATTCAGTCTGACAGACTGGGGTCTACTGGTGAGGAAGTCCATTATCCAGTTGCAGATGGAGGTGTTGATACCCAGCTGAATGAGTTTGGATATCAGCTTGGAGAGGATGATGGTGTTGAATGTGGAGTTGAAGTCAATGAACAGCATTCTAACATAGGCGTTCTTGTTGTCCAGGTGGGAGAGAGCAGAGTGTACCACCGAGGATATGGCATCCTCCATGCACCTGTTCTGGCGGTAGAATTGGAAGGGGTCGAGTGTTGGTGGTAGGCAGGTTTTGAGGTGAGCCAGGACCATCGTCTCGAAGCACTTGGTGATGATGGGAATGAGTGCCACGAGTCGGAAGTCGTTGAGGCTCTTGGCGGTGGAGTGTTTGAGCACCAGCACAATGGAGGTGGTTTTGAAACACGCGGGGACAACTGCTTGGGCCAGAGAAAGGTTGAAGATGTCCGTCCAGACCTCAGTCAGCTGTGTCGGTTTATAGTCAGTAATGGCCTGGATGCCTTGCCACATGTGTCGGGGGTTGGAGTTCTTTAAGTTCTCCTCGAGCCTTAGCTTGGCCTCCTTGATGGCCCTCTTCAGGTTGGCTCTGGAAGAGCTGTAGGCTTGTGCATCACCTGATCGAAAAGCGACGTCACGAGCTTGACGGAGGAGGAGGCATAGGAGTCAATGGCCATGTGAGTGCCACATGAAGCCTGGTTAGCAAACTCCCTCCAGTCTTTGTTCCGAAAACAAAGCTGAAGTGCTGAGTCTGCTCCTTCTGGCCAGACCTTGACAGTCCTAACAGAGGGTTTCACTCATTTCATTAGAGGGGAGTACATGGGGAGTAGGAACAGGGAGAGATGGTCAGACTGTCCAAGGTGAGGGAGGGGGGAGGCTTTGTATGCACCAGCTACGTTGGTGTAGACATGGTCCAGGGTCTTGTCTCCTCTAGTGGGGCATGAGACATGTTGGTGGAATTTGGGGAGTACAGTCTTTAGGTTGGAGTGGTTGAAGTCACCCGCAATAATAAAGGCTGCCTCCGGATGAGAAGTTTGTTGTTTGCTAATGGCTCTTGCATGGCTAGCTTAGCATTAGCATCGGGTGGAATGTAGGCGGCAGTCACGAAGGTAGCGGTGAATTCTCTGGGCATGTAGAATGGTCTGCACTTAACCATAATAAACTCTAGGTTAGGCGAGCAATGACTCTCAATGATAGTGGTGCCTGTGCATCAAGCATTGTTCATGTAGATATACAGCCCACCACCTCTGGTGTTAAGGCCCTGTCACACTACAGCGTATCGTACTAGTGTACGCTAGGCATAGGCGAGAGTGACGCTGGAGGTACGTTGCTCCTAGGTCGAGTACGCCGGTCATACGTGGACATATGCTGGCATGAATTTCTGCCTCGCCGTATGCCAGCGTATGCCACCGTGTTTGAAACGTATCCCTAGCGTATGTCAGCGTATACCAGCGTATGAGTGATATTTTTTTGGCTGACATTCGCTGGCGATACGCTGGCGATGCGCTACTCATACGCTACTCATAGTTTCAATACGGTTCGCCCCATTAGCTCGATGGCGCTATCGGGGATGCTGCTGTTGAGCCAGGTTTCAGTTAAAATGATGATATTGGAGGTTGTAATCCATTTGTGGTTGGTAATCCAAAGTCGTTGCTCATCCATTTTGTTCACCAGAGACCGGACATTGGTGAGGAAAACGCTGGGAATAGCTAGCCAGTAAGGGGTAAACCTTAGCTTACCTCTCAGTCCTCCACGTCGCCACCGTCTTTGTTTACGATCCTTACGCTACGGGTTAGAGAGCTCCAGTGTCCTGGCGACTTCAAGTAGGAGCAAATCATCACCGATAAAGTTGATGGTGCTCGAAGAACCGATGTCTAAAAGCTCCTGTACACTAAGTTCGCAACAGACTTGTAATAATTAAGCAGATTACTACTAATTTGCTAAATCTGGAGAGATGCTGAGCCTCGCTTTGTTCACGCGCCGCCATCTTGGTCAAATGTGGACCAAAAGGTCAGGTACAAGGTCATTGAATGAGTACAATAGACAGACTCAGCCACGCCCTTCCACTGTCCTCCATGGGACCATATTTATGAATAAAATATGTATGGGCGTTAAAGGCAGGCGTTTTTTGATCCTGTTTCAATTGTGGCATGAATGCTATGAAGCGTGGACAAATGTAACATTAATGAATTATGTAACGACGAGCCGCTGTTACTAGTCATCTTAAGCATAATTGGTGTTATTGAGTAAAATGGGTTGTGTGTATATATTTATATTTGCACTGATTAATTGGCAGAATTAATCTGAATTTTCACATATCGCTATTATTATACAGGTTAAATAAGCACACAGTGTTTTTACAAACATGTTCATAGCTCGGACGCTGGGCCTCACCGTTCGCCTGTGAACAAACAAAACAACGCGCATTGATTTATATAGAGAGTATAATTGTAAGATTCAAGGCTAAGCTAAGACAATCATGAATGCTTAAACTTACCTCTGGCGCTTCTACTCCTCCCAGGGTGTTCATCGGGCAAACAGTTCCCAGAGGCCTCGGTCCACGTATTAATAGTTCTGGGAGGGTTAACATCAAGTGGGAAGTGGGCAGAGTGGGGTTTAGTTTAGGGAAATTTGGGAATAATTTAAAAAAAATATATATTTATTGGTTTTTCTTCAGTATATTTGGGTGTGTATATATTTCGGTAATGGTTATATGTAGATACTTGATAGTGACCTGTGTATGCTGGTATGTGCCAGTCAGATAATTGTCCGCCGACCCCATATAAAGGACTCATTAGTGTTTAGATGAGAAGGCTGGCAGGTGTTTGTACTCTGTAACATGAGGTTTTAAAAATACATTTGACTGTCACCCTGGACTCTGTTCCTCCTCATTTGCCTCCATGACTGCTCAACCAATCTAACAAAGTAGCTGAGCGAAAATGCTGGTAGGCCCTGAACACTGTGGTGTGTTAGGTAAAAGCATCAAGACAATGCCCTAAAAAAGCTAATACAAGTGCAATAGCACTCTGTGGTGCATTCCGTCAATAAACATACTGTATTGACTTCTAGTTTGCTGTGCCATACGGTGTGGATTACCATTTCTTAATATTTAAGGCCAGCCTTGTTGTGGCAGATGTCTATATTAGTGCTCGTATACAGTTTCTGGTGTCGCTCCACCGTCCTAAAGACAGCCACTTGTAATATTACAAATTGACAGTTTTAGGCAACTGACACATTTGGAGAACTAAATGAGGCAGTTGCTATGCAAATGTGGTGGAGTGGTGTGGCAGGCGAGGAGGCGTAGAGGATTAGTACTATCGCAATGCTGTTGTCATCGGCCCACGACCCACGTCGCTGATTTTGCATTTTGGTGGGTGGCAGGGTGGGGGGGGGCAAAGAATGACTTGTCTCTCAAGGGGCAAGGTGCATAAGGTGACACTAGTGTTTCAATGCTAGTATGTTAGCCAATCACCTTTCTGGACCCACGGTGACTGCAGGGTGTAAAGTGAAGAGCAGAGGAGAGAGGCCACGAGGAGAGGAGTGACTGTGTGAAGAGGAGAGGAGAGGAGAGGAAAGGAGAGGAAAGAAGATGAGAAGAGGAGATGAAGAGAAGAGGAGTGTAAAGAGCAGAGAAGAGGAGAGGAGAGAGGAGAGGAGGAGAGAAGAGGAGAGGAGCAAAGAGTAAAGAGGAGGGAGGAAGAGGAGAGGTCACTTCTGCCTCCTTTATTTCCAAACCAATGCAGTAAGCATTTTCTCCTTGCAATAGATTATGGAGATGGGCCAAGCTCTTACCAATAACCTTGATCACCCCTTGGATGGATTACATGCCTTGACATTTTGACTTTTGGATACGTCCAAATAGCATTTGCCCACAGGGAAAAGGTCATTGGGCAGATATATGTGTTTAAATTGGACCTTTTATCGCACATATTTTTGGGCTAATTATTTGTAACCTTTTCCAACAATTGCCCTGCATCTTACATTCAGTATTCAAACCATGCTCTAGATAGATGAACAAAAACAACAGTTTGCAGTGTGCCATTTGTAGCTTTAGGTGCATAGATAGCTAGAGTTGAGAGAGTTTTCTAGAGTGCTGGTAATATACTAAAAATACACCTTTCAGAAGATATCTTACGAAAACAATTTCCCTCAGATATTAATCCCTGTGTTCAACTGAATTACTGAGAGTATACCGATTTCAATCTTTCAATTATGGGCAATATATCCTTTTGTTATTATGCATTGTGTCCCATATCGTTATGCTGATGATAGCCCTCATTTATATACTGGATGTTCAGCCTCTTAGAATATTGAATAATGCACCTTATTGAATCATTAAAGATTGACTGAGAATGTTTAAAATAGATGTACAATTTTCCATTGTATTATTGCTTCCATGAGAATCTTTCAGCTACAGCGATTTCTTCTTCTGCACTTCTTACAGAGACAACCTTGATGAAACAAATGTCTCTATTTTATTTTGCTATAATGTAATCTATTCAATTCTATTGTGGATGATAGGAACTCAAACAGCAAGCTCCAGTAAATGAGGCTTTCCCGCAAATGTGGGCATGCATTTTGCCTGCTTTTCCCTGGTTGCCCTTGGCGGATATTTGATTTCCAGTGCAAAAACCAGGGGTCATTATTTTCCTTTTCAGATAATCACAGCATGTTGACAATTAATCCTCACAATTCCTTTTTGTCTCTTAAAATATTTTCCAGAATGCTCTTTCCCTTGATCTTTCAGTGTGCCACGCTCTTCTGGGTTTGTCGTCATCAAATAAGTCAGAGGTTTCCCCTGACGACAGCCAGGAAGGAGTGTTAACGGATTGAGCTCTTTGGCGGCTTGCACCTGTCATTTTCATTGTGCGTGTGCAGTCATCCATTGTCCATCTGTGTATTTGGAAATGAACCTGGTGCATATTAAATTGACGTGTTCAATGCAACACCTTCACTCACATAACATTGTACATATGCACAGTTCGTTCTAGGTTTAGTTTTTCCTCAAGCTTTCTTTACTTTGCTTAACTAAACTGGCTTCGTCTGAACCTCTCCTGTAAAAGACCAGTTGAACTGTGATTAAGAATAATAAATGATGAATAAATAATAGCTATTAAAATAAGTATATAAATATATTCCACCTGTCTTGACTGGCACTCTGCCTGACTACCCAGGAGTAAACTTCCTACAATATCGACAACATCCGTTCAGGTTGGTGAAACATTTTCTCCAAGTTGATTCTGACATCCCACAGTATCTCCAGACAAAGGCAGTCGGGCAATAAAGTCTGAGGTTGATTTTGTCAAACCATGGAAAGGGTGTTGTGTGTGTGAGAGAGAATGTGAAGGCCATTGCCGCATCATTTAAAGGGATGCCTCATGCATCTCCACTGGTTGTTTACATGGATGAGTTGCAATTTACGAGGGTCATTCTAATGTTATGCGCATGCATTTATATGACCATGTAGCCCTTTCTGATCCCAGCTATCTGGCCAGCAGGCCATTATTTGCTTGTCTTAGATTAAATAAACAGAAGTAGTTCAAAAAACATTTGACTGATACATCTACCCTTTCTAATGGATATTGCACATTGCATTTTTCCACTTGATCCAAGGTTCACCTGCTTGGCTGTTATAATGATGATTGTGGGTTTGTATCTTGATGATAACATAACTACGGTAACTACATGTGTGCAGTACTATGACTATGTATACATATATACACACATACTCAACAAAAGAACATTTACAAAGAAAATGTGCTACTACACAAAATATTAATATATTTCGGAGAAATGTCTGCATTGCAATTGGGCCATTTCAACGACAGGATGAGAATTCGGGCAGAGCCAGCGAAGCAGTGGTTAGCGTGGATTTGCTATTGTTGCTTACAGATTCTATGTCGGTGCCCACTTCCCAATGGCAATATCCGGCTGAATATACGGAGGATGACTCAATAGTGAGGGTGTGAATGACTCCAGTCTACCTTGGGTTGCAGTGATATGTAATATCTAAAGGGCACCGCGTTGTCGCAGCGCTCCTCCAGGAGTACAGTACAGCTCAGTTTGACACGCTCACGTTGACATCAATATCTCAGTGCTTTTACAGCCTTTGGGGCGTGCACACACACACACACACACGCACACACGCACACAAACACACTGACACACACAGGCACAAACACACATGGCATGTGTCTGAAGATACTCCATGGATACAAGCTCTGGAACTGTGTCATTCAAACAACAAATACGCACACCACATTTCCAAGACGACAGAATAGCGTCGTGCAAATTGCCAGGGCTTAAAACAGACAATGTGAAGATTTGCGATACAGGCTCCTACACTATGTTTGATGCATAATTCATGCTGGAAAAGGCCAGCTAGAGTAATCTCCAAGCAGTCAATAGATGTAATGGATTTAATGCTTTGGATGGGTGAGAAATAGGATGGAACATGGGTCCAGAGAATGTACACACGTAAACAATGTACGAAAATGAGACATATTTCAGAAAACGTAAAAAACATGCTTAGTGTGACCTAACTCTCCTGGGAAAAAAAGTAAGTGAGACAATAAGATAAGTCTGCAGCTCTGTGGCCCCAAAACACATTCAAATTGCCAAATGCGCTTTGAGAAAAGTGTATACTGGAACCTGCGTCAGTCACTTAGCTGCACAAAAGCGACATAGATGTGTGGCTGCTTGGCCCCCCTGAAATACATCACATTGGGAAAGATTAGCTGGGCCTGTGCCAGCGTTGTGCCTCAAAAGCTGCTCATTTTCAACCAAATGAAGAGGCGTAATGTGATCTCCATTACTCAAAACCATGAGGTCCTAATGAAGTTCTCCCTCTCTCTACTCACGGTGCCCTGACAGGGCTGGGCGTGCGCATTACCACGACTGCCATTCATAGTGCAGTGCAGATGCTTATTTGTGAAGTTTCCCTATCTTTTTTGCTCTCTCTCTGTGTTCTATAATTGGTAGCATGCTGCAACATATGAACTACCAGCGCTCAAAGGGACGTTTGCTGCGCAGCAGATGAGGGGGCAGGGAACCTTGTTTGTCAGGGATGCGGTGGGAGGCAGCTTTCTAAGAGTGGCATGTCAATCATTGTAAGGCACCACACACAGCAATATGGCCACTTTTCCATCAGGACAGGAGCCAGGGGTCTGATGCTTTAGGGAGGGGAAAAAAACTCAGTGTCGCAGCACTTGATTGCCGAGGAGGATGCCATCAGTCTGCATAAAGAGGCCAATGAAGCGAATGCCCTCACCTGAAATGAGCGATTCACATTTTGATGATAATAGTTCTTAAAACGTAATTTCGATGAAATGTTTACATGAAGAGTCGTGCATCCGCGCAACACATAGTGCCCGTGTCATTAAAAACAACAACAAAAATATTCCCATTTAAATGGGACTGTATTTATGTCTGCATAATTGATTATATATGCATATATAACTCGTGCATATAATAGGTGATGAATCTTGCAAAGCACCCTTCATTTGTATTGTACAGAGCTAGAGCCCATGCATGAATAAATACATTATTGTTTACTGCTAGATTATTCATCCTAAAGGTTTCACCGCCTCAGTATAACCCAGTTTGTGGGTTTTACAGTCACATTTAAATGGGTCAACAACAAAAAAGTTTGGGAACCCAAGTTTCCAAAGGCTTAAAGCGACACGCAGGCAAACAGCTTACTCCCCTATCTCTCTCTCTCTCCCTCTCTCTCCCTCTCTCTCCCACACTGGATTAAAGGGAGATAGGGGGAGTTTAGCATGGAAATGGAATGATTTTTTTTTTCAAAAGACAGGTCTATGGGTATGCACTGTCCATGGGGATACCCACCATTGTGTATAACTTTCACACTTTTATATTTCACACAATCCCCCCCCCCTTCCCCCCTTGACGTTATAATGGAGACACATGCTACACCCATGAATCCCTCATTGTATAATAATAATAATAATAATAATGATAATAATAATAATAATAGGGTTTTAAAAATAACATAAAAGCATAACAACGCTGTTATTATATAATCTTTTTTTTTTTCAATACATCTATATATTTTTTCTCATCTTGTTGTTTACTTACTACGTACTGTCGCCTGCCATGTCACAAGAGTTTCACGGTTCAGAATGGCCCTGTGTTGTGATGTACATGTGATAATAAAACACTTTGACTTTCACTCATTCTCTAATTATTGTATAATTATAATGCTAATCATTGCCTATCGTCTCTCTTGGAATATATATGGTTACACAGATTGTATGTAATCAATAGAGATAATGTCAGATAGCCATGTTTATGCAACAATACATTATCGACCGAGTCCAATAAATCCACATACATCACATTTTTCATGAAACAGGATAAGTATGATTATTTATTATATTGTAGTGAGCAAGTGTAATTGTGTTACCGTGTACATTTTTTTCTGTTTCTGTGTGCCTGACGAGCAATTTAAATTTTTTCGACTTTGGTGGGTTTGGGTTAACAAGAGATTTGGCCGAATAACTTAATGACTATTAATATTACATGGAATAAAATCCAACTGGTTTTCAATGAATTTCTTCTGTCTGACAGATATTGTATTCCATCTGTCATCTCATATGACTGGGGTCTCTCTGGCCCATGATCGACAAAGCAGCAGGCCTGGGTATCATGGCATCGCCACACGGAGTGATTCAACGTTTATTCAGATACATATATACTGTTCTGTGTGTGTTAATCATGCCCATGGGGAGGGGGGGGGAGCAAGAAAGAGTACAGATGGTTATATCCAAGGATGGACTACCAGTTCTCCACTCAGAGCGGAAAAGGGAAACTAATCTGTGGTCAGTAATAACAGAAAATGAGTTGTAACATCAGTGCTCATTGCTCAGTGTGCTGAGCAAGGAGTAACAACGGTCATATAAACATCTGAAAGAGACTCAGGCACTTAACAAATATAAATGATTTAACTCATTTAAACTCAAGGCTGTTGTTGGTTATGAAGAAATGGGACTTAAATATTGACTCAATGCTCCCCAGTTGGAAAGAGAATTAGGCCTAACACTCCAACTTGAATGATTAATCACAATTATGTTGACTGTGCAGTTGCCCTGTTTTCCACATGGGATCCATCTTTGTTTTCTCCTTTGGTCTTCTCCCAAATGTCAGAATGTATCATCATGTCAGAATATTGCATAACTCATTTCAACGCCCACAAACAACTGCTGATAAAACTGAGGAAAACTTTGTATAAACTGTGTAATACAAATTACGTAATTATATATTTCATTTCAATTCGCATCTCACGTTTGGGGAAATGTATATTTAAATATGTTTGGAATGTCCAAGGTGAGGTCACAGTATTGGAGAGATCTAGCTGTTTCTAATTTGCATATATGAAATATGCAATGCATCTTTATTCAAGTGCACGTTGATTTACCGGCATCTTGTTCACAAACTTGATGACACAAAATTGACGGTTAGCTTATTTACTACTTATTACTCTATCAAACCAAAACATCGAGGTACAGTCTCTGTAAGCGAAGGTTACGATTGGGTGTGGTGTTGACCAATCAGTACAGCAAGGGCCAGCTGATGCAGACCTGGAGGTGAAGCAGCTGTCACTCATCACCAATCAGGTAGGAAGCTCTCTGAACAGGGTTCACAAGTTATTTGGCTCACCAGGCAGGTAGCTGGAGGCACTCAGGATCACAACCAAGACTAAGGTTGGGAAGAGTATCCTTGTTTTGTTTCTATCCTCCCTTCAAGCAAATACATTTTGAAATTTGATTGTGTTTTGGTGAAATAGCTCACTTTGGTTTGAAATAGCTCAAGCATTGGGTGAGCACCCAAACATTGTTTCATAATATTAAAATGGCTTAGTTCAAAGGATGAATTGACAATTTTTTTTATTTGAAATATTACCTTCATTATTATTATTATGAATTAGCATACGCTGCATTATGCTAATCATGCTATAATTGTGTGTTATCGTGTATGTAAAAGTTTTCATGATGTCAAATTTGTGGAAAAGCAAATGTTGAATATTATATGTATTGTGCAAACACCTGACTCCCATGGTCAACCAACTAATATTGTGCTATACATGTCTCAGTCATCTGTTGTCCAGACGCTGTATCTTCACTGATCAAACACAATATGATTTGAGTGGCAGTGATAACAAAACTCTGGCTTGTGCTCACAGAGGAAATGAAAGACTACAATCTAGAGGCTCGGCAAATTTGAAAATGTGCTTAATTGTACAGTCGACAGTGTTTGCGGACTATCAAATATCGAATGATATTCATGAATTGCCAACCCAATGCATGCATCATATTCCAGTTCACTGAACTCTGGAAAGTACAAGAATTGTTGTATCAAGAAGAGAGATTGCATTGTTTAGTCTTTCTTCTGAGATCCCAATGTTCTCAGTTGACACATCTGTACAGACTGGCCTTTGTCTAGCCTCCTGTGTCTGTATTTCTGTGTTTATGTTTTTGTTTTATTGTTTCCTACTATGTGATGGTGTTATTTTATTCCTGTTCAGAACTTTGTGATTTTGTCTGTGAAAGTTGCTGTATAAATAAATGTTACTTACTTACTTACTTTATCATCAGAGATCAGCAAATAATCTGATTAAGAACTTTGAGAAGTAAACCACAGTTGAACCAAAATATGTGTTACAATATGGCATGACTAGGGCACATTACTGACATACTGTAATTGACAGGACATCACTAGGGCACATCACTGACATCACTAGGGCACATCACTGACATACTGTAATTGACAGGACATCACTAGGGCACATCACTGACATCACTAGGGCACATTACTGACATACTGTAATTGACAGGACATCACTAGGGCACATCACTGACATACTGTAATTGACAGGACATCACTAGGGCACATCACTGACATCACTAGGGCACATTAATGACATACTGTAATTGA
>OMOU01088498.1:2990-20495 GCA_900312585.1 Malacocephalus occidentalis
TTGAGACCAGTAAGACCATCACTGCTGTTTGATCCCCTCGTGCTGCTAAATCACTGCACACTGTCACAAATTGATGACTTTACAGTGAATCTCTTTTATTGTTATCGTGCCAATAGTTCTCTTTTTGTCAGGGTTCATGAGCCAGGTTCATTACTAAGCTGCCATATTGATCGATGTATGCCTGCCACACATGATGCTCTCTGGTGCAGACTTGCACACATCCGTAATTCTGCATCTTCCATTCATTTGAGCAGGTTAGTTAGTGAAGAGTTAGTTAGTATGTCAATTCATTCCTGTTTTTCTTCCCTGCTTTCTTGATGTCCATCCATCTTACACTCTGACCAGCCTGTCAGCCAGCCAGCCAGCCACCCAGTTAATCACTCAGTCAATCAGTCAATGTGTCTAGGAATACCTTGCTGATGATGGGCCACTGATATCAGTCTTGACACGGACCGAACTACGATGCACTTCAACACAAATCGATCCGGGTCCTGGCCCAACATGACACAGACACACACACACACATACACGCACACACATCCATGGTCTACACGGGTATGTTCTCTTCCCCAGCACAGCTCTAAGCCAATAGATCGATGACAGATGGCATTGGGGGTGACGATTGTTAGAGAGACCTCAAGGCATATTACGTTACAGCAGTGTGTGTGAGTGTGTGTGTGAGTGTGTGTGTGAGTGTGTGTGTGAGTGTGTGTGTGTTCATGAAGACGTTCATGTTTTAATCATGGCAGCCAGGTCTGTGTCCGGATGTCCCCGTGTTTCTCGTCTCCTTGATCCTGTGATTCTGTAATTAGTTGATTGACCTCTGCTGTCAGGACCTAATTAGACATGCTAATTAAGGATTAGATGTGTCAGAAGGGAGGCGTACCCACGTGTGTGTGTGTGCGTGTGCGTGCATGCGTGTGTGTACTTGCGAACATGATTCGCGTGTGTGTTTGTGTGTGTGTGCCTGTGTATATACATTTGTGCATGACACAGTGCATGAGGTTGGTATCTTTGGTTGAAAGAGGTTGTATATTTGCGTGTGTGTGTGTGTGCATCTTTAACAAGGGCGTGAAGGTCAATGTCTTATATGTAGTTAGGTAAAACTAAGTAGACGGCAACATTAGTAAAACAAAATTATGAATTACGAACACCTCACCTTGTATTAGAGAAGACAATGACAAATAGGCAAAGTCGGTTCACTTCTTGGCAAACCGCTAAAATGGAAAAATTAGGATATAGAATAATATCGCAGATAGTTGTCATCTTCAAGATGTTTACCGTAACTACACAGATAAACGTGCAGTGGGAAACTACAACTGAACAGACCAGCGACGAGTCAACGTGGCTTTTATACAGCGGAGGTGGCCGCAGTCCCACAAAGCAGAGCAAACACATGCTTTCTCCCTCACTCCTCCATCATAGAGTCATCATTGTTTACATTACAGCCGAGGGATGGGGACGGTGCTTGGGACGTGTGTCTGCGCTGTGATTGGTGGATGTGGGCGGTGTTTGATGGGGCCATATAGACTGTGGGCCCTCCCTAGAAGCCAGTAGCCTTCTTCTCCAGGTCCAGCTGGCACCCTGTGCACCTTAGGAAGTCCAACCCCAGGATACAGGGGTCCTGTAATTCACACACTTGGGTGGCGGACAGTCTTACCCCCCACACAGGTGGACAGCAACCCTTTCCCTTTCATGGGTGCTCTCCCCCGTAACCATGCGGACCTGCACGGTTGTAGGCTGTAGTTCGGTCCAGCTTGGTAAAATGTCCGGCCTCACTAGGGTCAGCGTAGTCTCAGTATCCACCAAGGCCGAACAAGCCACCCCACATTATCCGACAGCTCATCCCGGAAGGAATAAAGTTAATGAAAGTTCTTCTTTCACTTTTGACACCAATGTAGCGTTCTCACCGTGACAGAGGAATGAATGTCCATTCAGGATTAATAGCCAAATTGCTTCTTGCTTATTCGTTAGTCCAACTTCACAGGTTACTGTAAAACCCTTAACACCTTTGGTAACAAACCCCTCCCACCTCATTATCATTTGCCACAGGATCAGATTGGCAGGTCAAACACTCCAATCAACACACGCAGGATCGACTGCATACAGAACAATACAGAACACAGAACACGTCTTAGGGTCCAGGGTCACGAGAGTATTATAGCAGTCAAGTACATATGACGTTGAATCAAGTCATGTTATGCCAAATTGTGCCCTGTGTTGATTCAGTAAAGAAATTATCATTGACGATTGTGTTATTATTAGTATTGTGTACTTATTATTTTTTCTGCCAATACTTCCAATGTATTACATTTGTATTACAAATGTAAACATTTTTAGGTTTAATACAGGGTGGCAGCAATACAAAATGGCTTTTAAATGAGGCCAGGGTTTTTTGGTCAAAACACACAAACGCAAACCTCCTTTGAAGTTTCACGGTAACAACACATTTAATTGGAAGGATGAGGGAATGATGGAGGGAATTCTGTTTCTTCAGAAGTGAGAAATGGGTGGCAGCTAAAACTTTCAGACCAGACAGAGGCAGTTTCTCAGCTTCTGGAAAGAAAGCGAGAGACAGACAGAGAGAGAGAGAAAGAAAGAGAGAGAGAGAGGGCAAGAGAGCTGTGGTATTGTGACAGACAACCTCCAGAGTCTCACCCACAGAGGGGGGAGACCATCCCTCATTGCTTCTCTATAGGGGGCCGGCTGTGTTGTGTTCCCCTCCCCCCACCTGACCATCTTTCTCCTCTCATCTCAACACTCTCTTAATCTCTCCCGTGTTTTTCTTCTCCTCCACTGTCTCTCTCCATCTACTTCAAATTGCTTCTGTCCCTTTCTACTACACTTTGACTTGCCCTTCCTTTATCTATTCTTCTCTTTATCTATCTCTCCTCTCTCTCTCTCACACACACACACACACACACATACTTTCCCTCCCTCTGTTCCATTTCATGGAGACTCATTTGGGACCCAGTTGGTGTCTTACAAAAGGAACAATCCTAGGGAGGTGGAGAGAGCAAGAAAGGAGGGGGAGGAGAGGTGGAGAGAGAGAAAGAGAAAGAGAGAGAGACAGTGAAAGACAGAGAGGGAGAGGGGGAGGGAGAGAGAGAAAGAGAGAGAAAGGAAGCCAGAGAGAGAGAGTGAGAAAGAAAGGGAGAGAGAAAGAATGTGAGAGGGAGAGAGAGATAAGTGAACTTGGGAATGTTCTTCATCAGTGGACACCACCAGCAGAACTACAGGAACATCCAGTGATGATGAGGCTTGGTCCATACAATACGAAGATAAACGGATGATGATGATAGACAGGGAGGGAGGGAGAGAGAGAGAGAGAGAGAGAGAGAGAGAGAGAGAGAGAGAGAGAGGGAAAGAGATGGGGAGACAGATAGAGAGACAGTCAGATATGAGATAGAGAGAGAGAAAGAGAGAGTGATCAGTTGAATTCCAAAAGCCTGACTCTGCTAGAGACAACTCCCCATCATCTTGTACATCATTGCACCACCTTTGGGCCAGAATACGGGAAAAACCTCCAACCCTCCACTAACAAGCTGGTAAGTCCTCCACCCTGGAGCTGCCACTAGTCCTCGGATCTGGAGACCCGGCTCCCCGGAGTTGATGCTTTCCAGTCAGTCAGCCAAACAACCAATTACACTGTCCTAGAAAAATAGTTAATCAATGGCACGTCAGCTTTTTTTCTTCACATCAGTCCATACACAAACACCTCATTATAAACACAAGTACATGCAGCTATTTAGAACGGAGGGTTCCCAAACTTTTTCAGCTCGAGAAATTTGGTGTCTCCCCGGGACCCACCATGAATTGCCATAAAATCTACATTTATAAATGAGTGATAAAAAAAACACATAACAAAGCATGAATTTAAAGTGTCAGTGAGTGATTAAAGTTTTTTGAGATATACTTCCACTCGGCTCAGGCGGTGTCTATGTGCACTGTTTATAGAGTAAATATCATCACATTGTTATGCGTTGTACTCTGCCAATTGGCTACCCAGTAAAAACAGGTCTGTGACCCTACTTGGGTCCCGAACCTAGGCTTGGGAAACACTGATCTACCACACATGTAGAAATGTGCCACTGACTCAACTTAAGACACAAAGACCCCCACACCACCACCACCCCCCATAAACCCTGTTAACCCTAAAGTTAACCATTTAGGGTTATGTGTTTATTTTCCCTGACAAGGAACATCTACAATGTTACCTCAGAGCTGCATCCCATACATACCTCATGCATCCAACTTCAATTATTTTGAACGCACTGGCAAACTTTCCTGGCAAACTAGTAGTTATTTGGGAACACATGGGTGGTACAGCCCACGGTGATACCTGAACAAAAACAGAGCTGAAGAAAACCTCTAAATCAACATGAGTAGGCTGACAACGAAACGCTCCTCCTTTAGAAATACCCTGCAGCTTCTTTCATTTTCGAAGCCGCTGAGTTGTCATGACATCATGTTTGTTCTCCGACTGCTGAAAGAAGCTATTCTCTCTCCACCCACCTGGGCCAGGTAGAGTGAAGACCAAAACAAATCCTCCATTCACTCACTGTGACTCTGACTCAGCATACACATGCTCCCATGCGAAAAATTCCCAGCTTGCATTGTGTACAGAGAGAGAGAGACAGAGAGAGAGAGAGAAAGAAAGAGAGAGAGGAGAAAGAGAGATGGGGAGAGAGAGACAGAGAGATAGAAAAAAAGACAGAGAGAAAGAAAGAGGGAGAGAGAAGGAGAAAGATTGAGGGGGAGAGATAGAGAGAGAGACAGAAAGAAAGAGAGCAAGAAAGAGAGAGAGAGAAGGAGAAAGAGAGAGGGGGAGAGAGAGAGATAGTGTGAGTGACAGAGCTGGATAGATAGATGTACACGTGAGGCTAGATGAGAGACTGAGAGGGATAACTAGATCCAGACTGATGGAGGGTGAGCAGGCGAGCAGCGGCAGCAGTAGGAGTGGTGTGGTGAGTGATTAGTATGCGGCCAGAATCCTCCATCTCCCAGCCAAACCTCAGTCACTAACCGCCAGCCATTCAGTCTCACTCGGATCGACACGGCAAACACAACAGTGATACAGCAGCAGGCGGCGGGCCGTGTGAAACACAAATGAGCAGGCGTCGCCCTAAAGTGGAACAGCAGATGAAGAAGGCACCATGGCTTTTTGTTTTTGAGTGACGTGAGGACGGAATGACCTAGTTACAAGAAAATGAATGGCAGAGAAAACAAACGGATGCTCTGGAGTGAAGGTTATATTAGGAGAGCGAGAGAGAGAGAGAGAGAGAGAGGTTCATTTCAAGCTCTCTATTCTTCTCTATTCTAACAGCTTTCCATGCCTACCACAACAATTGATATGAGATGACTATTCCACTCGTACCCCTGCGCTGAAACAGGGGTACGAGTGGTGCAGACATCACTGTGGATAACAGATCATACCGTACGCAAACACACATCAACGCAGTCTAGACAAAATAAGGATCTAGTCCTTATGGGCGCATATTAAACCAAACTATAAGCTCATCAACTTATTGTTGTGACCCACAACAGAAAGAGAGAGAGAGATCTATTGATCATTTCACAGAACAATCTACAATTGATATCTTGTTCATTGACAAATACCATATGTTGAAGTGACATTCTTGGACAGGGGGAATGTCCCATCGCAGCAATGTTCCTGCTTTACGACGCGACCAGACTTGATGTTGCTGCTAAAAGAGACCAAACTAGAAATGCAATCAACAGCAGGAATGAGAGATCTCCAGGGGGGGGCTACCAAATTAATGCCTACCAGAAAGTAATACTCATGATGATGATCTTATACGATATATTCATACACACACACACACACGCACACGCACATATATGCACACGCAGACACACACACACACACAACAACAACAACAACAACAACAACAACAACAACAACAAGACGGAGATGCATGCAAATGGTAAAATATGAAGAAAGAAATTCACCTGGGAAAAGGAAAGACAACAACAAACAAAACAGAAATACACATAAACCATAAGACAAACCATCCACACACACACACACGCACACACACATACACAGTTCCAGGTGGTGGTCTCAGACCCTGAAAGAGTATGCTTAATTTGCCATAAGATTTGTCATATTCTAAATACGGCTGCTGTTAATGTGATACAGGTGGTTGCTGCTATGGCAATCCTCTTACCGATGCCGCAAACCCCCACCCCACACACACACACACACACACTTCACCAAGGTATGTGGCCTAATACCAGACACTCCATTTGTCAGATTCGATTTTTTGCTACTTTTCTCACCAGGTCGCGCTTGGAAAATAGATTTTAATCTTCATTAAATGTGTGTATATAAGATAGATGATTGATTGATTGTGAATTAAACATAAAAGTCAAAAGTTCTGTGTACTGACTCTAAACCCCAGAATTCTGCGACACGCTTGCAGACCGAAAAGAGAACTAATGTGGGAGGGGACTAATGTGGCGTTTAAGGCGGGCATCTGATGGCCTGCACCTGGATCCACGGGGCCTGGCTGGGCCAAGCCTGAAAAGACAATGTGAAGCCGCCTCCCTGTGGGCTCACAACCAGCAGGGAGAGTCGTTGGGGAAAGGCAGGGTCCTGGGCGTGCGGATCTCCGGCATCGCTGGCTGGTTCTATCGACGTGGAATGTCACCTCGCTGGTGGGGAAGGAGCCGGAGCTGGTGCAGGAGGTGTGTTGGAATTCTCCCCAGTGAATGCCTCCATGCGACTGCAAGTCGCTGGGGGGGAGGCTCTGACTGTGTGCTTATGCACCAAACAGTCGTTTAGAGTACCCGGCCTTCGTGGATTCCTTGGGTGGCATCCTGGAAAGAGTTCCATCCGGGGACTCCATAGTTCTACTGGGGGATTTTAATGCACACGTGGTCAACGATGCCCGATCTGAACCAGAGTGGTGCTTTGTTGTTGGACTGTGCTAGTCATGGACTGGCCATAACAACCATTATGTTCGAACAGAGGGTGATTCATGAAATTAGATTAGATTAGATTAGATTAAACTTTATTGTCATTGCACAGAGTACACATGGACAGAGTACAACGAAATGCCACCTTAGGCCAAAGATCGATGACCGACTTTAGTCGTATCAGCAAATCTGCAGCCACATGTTTTGGACAGTCGGGTAAAGAAAGGAGCGGAGTTGTAAACTGACCACCAGGTGGTGAGTTGGATCAGATGGCAGGGGAGGCTGCCAGACAGACCTGGTAAACGCAAACGGGTAGTGAGGGTGAACTGGGAACGTCTGACAGAAGCCCCTGTCCGTAATCCCGAGTTCTTTAACTCTCACCTCCGGAAGAACTTCTCTTGTATCCCGGGATTTCATGTCCTTAAGTTGGCCCAGTGATCTCCTGAAACAGGAGATGGGTACCAGGAGGCCAGGAGGGTTGCGGCTTTAACAGTCGTCGAAGCAAAAACCAGGGTGTGGGAGGAGTTTGGGGAAACCATGGAAAATGACTTTCGGTTGGCCTCAAGGAAGTTCTGGCAAACTGTTCAGTGAAGGGAAAGCAGGGCTTAGATCAGGCTGTGGGAAGAGACTGTTGAGCCAGACTCAGGATATTGTCAGGCGGTGGAAAGAACACTTTGAAGAACTCCTGAACCCGATCAGAATGTCCCCTGGGGAAGAGGCTGAAGCCTCGGGGGAAGCCCCACCCATATCTTTGGCAGAGGTTGCTGAAGTAGTCAAACAGCTCTTCAGTGGCAAGCCACCAGGTGTGGATGAGATTAGCCCTGAGATGCTGAAGGATCTGGACATTGTTAGGTTGTCTTGGTGGTGGTCTCCATTTTCAAAAAGGGAGATCAGAGGGTGTGCTCCAATCATCGGGGAATCACACTGCTCAGCCTCCCTGGGAAAGTTTATTCCAGGGTGCTGGAAAGGAGGCTCCGGCCAGTTGTCGAATCCCAACTTCAGGAGGAGCAATGTGGATTCTGTCTTAGCAGTGGAACGGGTCTTTACTCTTGCAGGGTTGTTGGGGGGTGGTCATGGGAGTTTGGCCATCCAGACTACATGGTTTGTGGAGTTGGAGAAGGCTTATGACTGTGTCCCCCGGGGAATCCTGTGGGGGGTACTGTGGGAATATGGGGTACCGGGGTCATTGGTATGTGCCATTCAGTCCTTGTACAAACAAAGTGAGAGCTGTGTCCGTATTCTTGGCACAAAGTCAAGCACGTTCTCAGTGGGTGTTGGACTCCGCCAAGGTTGACTCTTGTCACCATTTGTGACTTTCATGGACAGAATCTCAAGACACAGCCAACGTGAGGAGAGTGTCCGGATTGGGGACCTCAGAATTGCATCCCTGCTCTTTGCAGACGATGTGGTTCTTAATAATAATAATAATAATAATAATTACCGGACGGACAACCCCCCGTCTTTATTGTCGCAGCTAACACCATGCCTGTTCTGTTGGCTACATCAGATTGTGACCTCCAGCATGCAATGGGGTGGCTTGCAGCCGAGTGTGAAGCGGTCGGGATGAGAGTCAGTACCTCTGATGCCATGGTTCTCTTCCAGAAAACGGTGGAGTGCTCCCTCCGGGTTGGGAGTGAGTTGCTGCCTCAAGCGAAGGAGTTCAAGGATCTCGGGGTCTTGTTCACGAGTGAGGGAAAAATGGAGCGGGACAAGTTTTGGGTAGTGACCGAAAGAACGAGATCGATGATACAAGCGCTGAAATGAGTTTCCTCCACAGGGTGGCAGGGCTCAGCCTGAGAGATAAGGTGAGGAGGTCAGACATCCGGAGGGAGCTCGGAGTAGAGCCGCTGCTCCTCCACGTTGAAAGGAGTCAGCTGAGGTGGTTCTGGTATCTGATCAGGGCACGTCCGCCTGGAGGGACACCCGAGGCAGACCCAGAACCCGCTGGAGAGAATATACAACTAATCTGGCTTGGGAACGCCTCGGTAGAGAGTTTTGCTGGGGAGAAGGAAGCCTGGAGGACCCTGTTTAGCCGGCTGCCACGCCGCCTTGTATCTCACACTCAGCCCGTCACCAGAGAAGAGAACTCACCTTTGTTATGTCCCAGCCTGTTTGTGCAGCCTTTGGCCTTGTGGTGCAGGCAATGTTGAAATTCAAAAACAGACAAATAAACCCCAATTATTTCGAGTGAATGGGTGGTTAACATCACATTAAAAAGCCAATAATGGTACAAAACAAGAAAATCCAACTTTCTGTCAATCAACCATTGTTCTTTATTTCTGCACATGAACTGATCATTATGTTAGAATGTTTCAATCCAACCAAGAACCTTGCCCAATCCCTTTTGCAACTGGTTCATTAGGTTTTTTATTTTATTTATTTTTTTATGAGTCATCTAAAATTCATTGAAATGGTTGCAGCTTGACTTGGGGGTGAGTCCAGTATGCGTTGATCAACTCTTTTATCCTAGCAACCCTCTGACTTAAATACTGCAGGAAATATTGAAGAGCTATGAGTCTGAGTCAATTTAATATGAATAATAATCATACTAAATGTGATTTTCATAGCGCCTTTCATAGGACCCGAGGCGCTTTACAAGTGGGAGACAGTAAAATAAAGAACAATAAGAAAAAGAAAAGAGAAGGGAAGATCAGGGTCCATAGGCCAGGCTGGATAAGTGGCCATTCAGCTGCACTGATGGACCCAGCGCTGTGGAGCTCCACGGGGCAGGAAGATCCTCCTCAAACATCCCATTTAGATGTTAAACCACACCCGGTTCATTCCTGACCAGGGCATCTCTTCCCTGATTGGTTCTGGGCGGGGAACCGTTCAATCACAGATGGGTGAAATGCAACACTTCTCAATTGCGGAGAAACAGAGGGGGAGAGAGTAGAGAGGGAGGGGACATGTGTAGGTTGTTTAGTTTTTAAATGTTGCTCTTTTGTCCGCTCCTTTCTGCTCTCTTTCTTCACAACTCTGGAATCTCACCTACAGAGTCTTGGATTCCAAGCCTCTTCCTCCCGGCGCATGATCCCTCTGCGGAGACCGGGAGGCAAATGGAGCGTGAAGGAAGGGACGGAGCGGGGCCAGCGGGAAGACTGCATGACTGTCTGACAGGATGTGCTTAGTTACCCGCCTTGTGTTCCATCCAGAACCCACACACCCCAACGAGAATCCACACGAGGAGAGAGGAGCAGCAGGGCAGAGACCTGTGTGTGCGTGTGCGTGTGTGTGTGTGAGAGAGTGAGTGAGTGAGTGAGTGAGTGAGTGAGAGAGAGAGAGAGAGAGTGTGTGAGCTACCAAACCAAGATATATTGTCCCTTTTCGAGCCGAGGGACCCGGGGATGCATCCAAGACGGCAGCATCAGTGACAGCATCATCAACAAAATGTAGTTGTTGTGCACGAACAAACGCGCACACGCAGACACACACACACACATACATGGACCACTGGAAAATACTCCAAATGTGTTTAGGAAACTGTTCATCCCTGAGGCAAGGGGGTGGGGGGAGTGCATTTGGAGTATTTTCCTCAAATGGTCCATGGGGGGATATCACTTAACTCCACTGTGTGTCAGACACACTGCACTGTGTGACACACTGCACACTAGTGAGACATCTTCCCACAGCCAGACCGGCCGCTCCAAAGTGCACAAATTCCAAGCCAATGGTGTTCAGCCAAAGCTCCTCATCTGCGTCTTGTCTTGACCAATCAAGACACTTAGTGGTTCATTCCAAGCAGATGCCTCTGACCTGGAGGAAGGCGTCAGACCACTACCTGAAGGTTAAACATCACCTGCTAAGTGAAGGGTCTTCGGTGCATAAAAAAAAACCCCTCTGGCGTAGGATGCCTTGCTCATTGGCATTCCACATCAGAGCGCCTGTTTATCTGATGAAGCTATCAGCCTCCTGGAGAAAGATTTTAAAAGCCTGGCAGTGTTCCCGGTGTACCGTTAGGAGCTCTCTCTCACTCCCTCTCTCTCTCCGTGTCTCTGTCTAGCATATCTATCCCCTATCTCTGTTCACATTTCCCTAGTGAGTCATTCAGTCGCTCAGAGGACGAGGAGCCCCTGTTTTCACTCTCGGTAGGCCATGAGAAGAGGAAGAGGTGTTGAGATGGATAGAGATCCGTGGCCAGGAGAATGACAAAGCACGAGAGGAGAGGAATGAATCGGAGAACACAGAAAGAGGAGGCGTTGGTGTTTAATGTGTATATGCCATTTTGGGAGCCTGATTCCTGAGTCTGATTTCGGTCCGGCTATGACTCCCATGTGTTTTAGAAGCATTATGTGTTCACTTCATGAATGTCATAATACTTGACTGGATAAAATGTCACTCACTCCACTGCTTGCATACACATCACATCATTAGCAGCCTGTGAAATAAATACAGTGCTACTGAGCCTAACACACCATCTAACACTCTTGTATGCCAAACACATCTTTGGGGAATCAGTAGTCAGGATGGATAGATAGATAGACAGATAGATAGATATCTTATATACGCAGACAGATACATAGATAGACATAGCATATATTTCTAGCCACCGCTTTTATGTACATTTTCAATTTGCGGCAGTGGAAGTTTTTTGAAAAATATCCTGAAAACGTTTTCACACACTTGAGCAAGTTGGAAAAGGTTGCTGTATCAAGACTAAAATGCTGCAGTTCACAATAGAAAAAGATTCAGTGAATACATGCAAATAAATGATGACAATGAAGAATCGCGCCAATGCATACACACAAGGCTGTTCCCAGAACTCTTCCAACAGCACATAGCTGTAACGTTAGTTGTTCAAAACTCATTTCCATTGTCTAATTTGTTTCGTTTTCTTCATCTAAGGTTTGAGCTTAATTATGTCATCGAGTTGCGTCCTCTTCTTCTGCCAGCCTATAATGTCACCTGAGTGGAGAATTAGCCACCTACTGCTTCTCCCGCTCTACTTTGGATGTAAATGTGGTTATAGAAAGACATAGACAGATAGATAGATAGATATAGATATAGACAGAAACAGACAGAATGATGGGGGGACGGATATATAGAAATACAGAATAAAGATAGAAGTAGAATAATAAAAGTAACAGTTCTAGTGAGAAATAAAGAGAGCGAGAGAGAGAGAGAGAGAAGGCCAAACGAATGCCAAAGAAGAGGCCCAAGCAGAGGTCTCTCCATATACATATTTAATATTTAATGTGTCCTAGATTCAGACACTCCCACAGGGACGGTGGAGGGGACGGAGACGCCGTGGACGACAGGATGGAAAGCGAGTGCAGGGAGAATGAAGTGAGTTGAGAACATGAGAGGATGTGAGCATGAGCTGTGGCTGTGATACCACCACCTCTGTGAATAACAGCAATACGGCCGCAACAGGCTGCCTGCTCTGCCCCACCTGGGGGACCCACGTGCCTCCAGTGTATGTGATAGGGAGCTGGGGCAGTCGGTGCGCCCGCCAAACACAGCCAATGATGAAACTATGTCACATCAATTGCATTTTTGATGCACTGATTTTATCTCAAATGATAATGAAATTGCGTTGGTATTGCGTGCACAATATCAGATCACTCTGTCACGCTTCATTTTGTGTTGATGTTTTTTTTTTTTTATCGGAAGCATTAACTGTCACGATCCGCCTCTGCCCTGAATGAACTTTATTTTAAGACTCCCTGCTGGACGTTATGATTTATCCCCTGTCTTCTTGTGTTCTGTCTCCACCTTCCCCATTTGTCTTAGTTTACTTCCTGGTGCGTTTTCCGTGTGTTTTATGTTTCATTATTGTTGTCTGCCTATTTAAGTCTGCCCCAGTCCTCTGTTGTTTGTCAGATCCTAACCGTGATGTGAGTGAGTACCCGTCATTTAACCATCCTCCTGTTCATGTGTTCCTGCTCCCTGTTTACCTGTTTTCATGTTATCCGTTACGGGTAACAGGCAGGTGGTTAACAGGCAGGCGTTACCCGCCTGCCAGCAATAGATGAAATATTTCAGTTAAATTACGCGCTGCCTGCACTTGTGTACTTTACACACCAACCAACCAACCAACCCCACCACCGGACCACATCATTAACAATTGCCACACTGGATCAGTGCAGAGCAGATGCTGTACATCGCTACCTAAACATTCCACATACTGTTCCATCCCCCCCAGCCTAACTAATAGTGTCAGATGAAAGTGAGAATAGAAAACTTGCACTGCTGCTGTTTCCTCTGCAACCTAAGCAGGTTGGCTTGGTCCATCATTGGATGGGAAACCAGGTGGTGCTGCTGGAGGTGTTGGCCAGCAGGGGGTGCTCCATTGGCCTATGTGATGCCTCCAATGCCCCTGGAGATGGAGAGTCTGGGGGACGAGGACTCTGTTCTGTCAAAGAGCACCTTCCTCTGAGACCTGTGGTCGCCTACGATCCCATGGAACTCATTGTCAATGGATTACAATGATATCGTGCTTTTATCCAAATCGTTTTACATTGCCTCACATCCCCCCATTCATATACACATTCATACACCGACCGTGGTGTCGACCATGCAAGGAGACAACTAGCTTGTTGGGAGGAGTTAGGGGTCTTGCTCAGGGACCCAGGGACACTTGGCTAGGGGGAGCTGGGGATCAAACAACCAGTCAGACAACAGCTCCACCTCCTGAGCCACTCCCACCCAAGAGTAGGGTGCTAACCCCGGTGTCCTGGCTTGTACCAACATGGCTCCCTAAACATCCCCTGTTCTCTGATTGGATAGTTGAATTTCAGACCTGTGGGAAACACTGGACATTATGGATATTCACTGTACTACACTCTCAACCAATTAGAATGTCATGATTCTTGCTGTTGTCTTTAAATCTGTTAAATGTTCTTAGTGAGTGAGTGAATGAGTGACTATCAATACAGAAGCACAGTAACCCCTCCAACCTGTCACATTCTATTCTATTAACCGCTGTCCACCCACACACACACACACACAAAAAACGCTAACACATGCAAGAGCTAACAAATTAAAGATGACCCGAGTATTCTGTTCCCAAAAAGAACAAATTGTATCCCCGTGTATGATTATTTTCTTATTAAACACAGTGTATTGTATATTGTCTCCTGTGGTGGCTGTCAACCTGCTGCGTGTAGCCTAATGGCTGCAGTGCTGTTTAGATATTCTGTTATCTCCCTGGCTCAGCCCACGGACGACTTAAAGCTCTGTGTATTAACGAGGAAACAGACTTCCTCCTTGACGGGGGCTCGTCTTTTTTCATCGCTGGACAATTACAATATTTATGAGGAGCCTGTGGTAGAAACACTGTTTTAATGTCTCCAGCCATTCCTTTTTCTTCCCATGTGACGAGTTTCTTTTTTTCATCTTTTTTTTTATAATGAAACACCAGCAAGAAAATCACTCAGGCATTTGTCAGGGTAATTGTAGAACACAATGCTATGAATGGGTATGAGCCAGGCACTCATACACCCGGACTGCTGACGGTACCAAATAAAACACCTCACACAAATAGAGAGAATAATAGAGAACGCTGAGAAATATAGAGACGTATGTGTTCTTCATTCCTATTATCGCATTTAAGTCTTAAAAATAAATAACTTAACAAGATTGCAGAAAGCACATTAAAACTCTTATCCATGGGTTGTAGGCCAGTCAACACACTTAAAAACACGGTTCTTTAAAAACAACCACTTTCCCACTGAGGAAGATGACTCGGCCTTGATGTGACGTCTCCACATTTGGGCTGCCATGATCTGGCATGATCATTGATTACTTTTACATTTGGCACCATAAAAGGTACACAGTCTTGTCCCCATTACCCTTTAAATATTGAATCAAACGTAATTACACAAAACTATGCACTTGTCAAATATCAGACCGGCTGAATAGGCAACCAAACCAAGATTCATTGGAACCCCTCTCATTGTAAGTTCCATTCAAACTCAAACAGGACACAGGAAGGTGTTGAATAAACTTGCAGAGTTTGTAGTTGATTGTAGACAGAATAGGTGGTACTATAGTAGCATGCTAGCTGTCCAGCCACCAGCCACCAACCACACACACTCTACAACTGACAACCCAGAAAGTTACTGGTTCAAAACCTGGCACCTTCTACCGTGTGTTAAGGTGTTCCTGAGCAAGTCACCTAAGCCTGACTGCTCCCGACCAGCTGGCTGTTCCTTTGCATGGCTGACACACAGCTGCCGGTGTTTGCGTGGGTGAACGTGTTGCACTAGAAACGGGGTATATAAATATATACAAATGCAGTCCATTTACCATTTACGCAGGTAAATGCAAACGTACTTAGCACAAATACACACAAAGGGCCAGGGCACACCAACGCACATCGGTAAGCATACACGGGCATTCACAGATACACACGCATGCACACACACATATATTCAAATGCAGACCAGGCAGGATACGGAGGACAGATGCAGGGGTGGCCGGTTACACCCGCGCTACGTCTCTGGGGAACCGAGACAAGCAGAGACTGTGAATCCCACAGCGTCGCATTCCACATCTCAGCCATTTACATTTCTATCTGCTGCCACTGCTTCAGCTCTTCAGTGTGTATGAACTTGAGACATGCATAGATTCATATATGCATGAAAAAATAAAGATCTGATCTGGTGGTATGAAGAAATACCACAAAACATGGCAAGCCCTTTCACATTTTTTACATATACAGTATATATACATTGTTTGTGTCTGTGATTAATGGCCAGTGACTGTAAAAAATGGTGTTTCACATCCAATACGCCACTTGCCAGGACATGCACACTGCAGTCTGATGTTGATCATACCTTTTAAGATGGCACGGCCGTGTCTCGTCGCCATTGTGGTAGCTCTACGGAGATTGAGCGATTTATGAGTAAGAGCTTCTTTTGCACAAATGCATCGGCACTAACAACATACAGGCGAGATACACTCCTGGACATTGTGGTGTACACAATAACAAGTTTGGCAACGCGTTTCAAGGGAAGCGGAGAAGGGGGAAACAGAGCAGGGTTTCAGCACAGACTGAAGGTCCAGGTACACTGTCCAGCATCCTTCTAGATAAGGTCCAGTCTCTGGATAATTAGTTAGATGATATTAGAGCGAGGATTCAACTATACTGGAGCATAAGGGACTGTAAAAATGTTTGTCTGACGGAAACATGGCTGACCCCGCTGGTGTTAGTTTGAGTCACTTCTCGGTTTTCTGAATGGACAGGATGGAAGAGTCAGGTAAATCCAAGGGTGGAGGGGTTTGACCAGACACCCATGGAAAGGGAAAGGGACAGAACTGTGAGTGGTGACGCATCCCTAGTGGAAGATCTGAACTCATTCTATGCGTGCTTCGAGGTCAGCAACAACACTGTAGTTGAACTTAGTTCCATTGCTAGCGACGAGCACACTCTCTCTGTGACCAAGCATGACGTGAGGAGAGCTCTGTTGAGGGTGAACACCAGAAATACTGCAGGTCCTGATGGCATATCTGGGTGAGTACTGAAGACCTGTGAGAACCAGCTAGCCCCAGCGTTCACCACAATATTCTACCTCTCCCTGGCTGAGTCCGAAGTGGTCCACTATTATCCCTGTGCCCAACACTCCAGCATGCCTGAATGACTTCTAACCGGTGGCTCTCATCTTGGTGGTCATGAAATGTTTTGAGAGGCTGATCAAGGACTACATCTGCACCTTTTTATCTCCCTCCATGGACCTGCTGCAGTTCGCCTACCAGCCAAACAGATCCACAGACGATGTGCACCTGGATCCTGGATCTGACTTGGTCTACACACATTGACACTCTGGTGAGGAAGGCGAAGCACCTTCTGCACTGGTGCAAAGGAGAGCATTCTGGCAGGGAGCATCACTGCCTGGTTTGGTAACAGCTCCTAACAGTTCAGGAAGGCTCAGTGAGGTGTGTTCGGCTGAGCACTACACCCCCACGAGTTTTCGAACCAGAGCCGGCAGGATCATGAATGATCCTCAATTCCCAACAACAAACTATTCCAACTACTGCGGTCAAGCAAGCACCTCTGCAGTCACGCTGCTGGAGCAGAGAGGCTAAAATTGAGTTTCTTTCTGCAGGACTGTGAACTCTGACCTCAATAGGGCCCCCCCACTGCCCCTCCCATGCACACACTCACATGCACACATAGGTAGTACACAGTGGATACACTAGGGTGCATCAAAATACAAATTTCCAGCATATTGATTTGTCTGGGTGCTAAAAGTGTTACCATCCATGCAAAAACAAGACATGCTAAATATTTTTGCAATACGAGGTGATTTACAGGTGGAACGGCACATCAGCTTTTATGGCAAAAGGGGGTAACCGTAACTGGGGGGTAATAAAAATAGGTACTGTGTCCCTTCACTCTGTCCTCCTCCCACCTGGCCTGCTGTTAGATAGTGTGTGTGTGTGTCTGTGTGTGTGTGTGTGTGTCTGTGTGTGTGTGTGTGTGTGCCTTCATGTGTGTCTCTGTGTGAGTTATTTACGCACAAGGTTGCAACATTGTTACATTTCAAGCACGGAGACCTGTCTGCTCCCTTATTCCCGCACATTTTACCCTCTGTTTTGTGGGAACCATTCTATATTTCCTCG
>OMOU01088499.1:0-17718 GCA_900312585.1 Malacocephalus occidentalis
CTTGCAAAGTCACATAGCCTAACTATGTTGCTTTTTGTGACTTCGGATTGCCTCATCCTAACATCGTTGGTGCCGACATGAATTATGATGTTACTAAAGCTAGTGTCGGTGGTGGGTGCGTTTAATCTAGTTTGCTGTTTGTTCTTACCGCATGCCAGCAACCTAAGATTAGCCTCTATGTCGGGAGCCCTGGCCCCTGGTATGCAAACCACGTCGGCTGCGTGTAATCTAACTTTCCGCGTAATAGAGTCGCCTATGACTAGCGACCTCCCCCCAAAACCCGACTTACGAGGAGAATTGCCTGCCTTCGCAAGTGGGGCTGCCGACAGGGTGTCCTGAACTAAGCTATCGCTAACGCTAACGCTATGAGACCGCCTGGCGGACCTCCTCGCTGCTTTCTCGGGTGTATCCGTCTTTTCTACCGGCGCTGACTTTTCCTCCTCTAACTGACAGATACGTCTCTCTAAGAGAGCTATCTTATCTACAAGGGAAACGCACAACGAACATCCATGCTTACCGTGTTTGTTGCAGAGAAAATAGTAAATAGCCTAATCTAAACAAACCAATGATCCGGATGCAGCGTCACCGGCGTCACGGCAGCAGCAGCAGAGGCGGCGGCAGCAGCAGCGTCTGAACCAGCGTCTGAAACAGAGAGACTCACAGGAAGTGTTAGGGGGCGCTGTCTCTCACACACACACGTAGAGGAAGTTCTGGGAGGTGGAAGTGCAGGGCGTGACGGAGATGGGAATGTACGCTTGTCAAATCACTGTGCTGATTTATCTTGGATGAAATGATGAATAAACAACATGGAAATTTAGACTGTCATTGGTTTAGACTGTCATTTGGTTTAGACTGCTCACTTGGTTTAGACTGCTCACTTGGTTTTTAGACTGCTCACTTGGTTTTAGACTGCTCACTTGGTTTTAGACTGTCACCTGGTTTAGACTGTCACCTGGTTTAGACTGTCTTTTGTCTTAGTTTGTCCTTTGTCTTAGTTTGTCTTAGTTTTGTCTTTTGTCTTAGTTTGTCTTTCGTCTTAGTTGTCTTTACTGTCTTAGTTTGTTATTACTGTCTTGGTTGTCTATTCAGTCACTATTTCACCTGGGCCTGAGAGGCATGTAATTTCATCTGTGCTGTATGTCAATATAGCACATTTGACAAATAAAAGAACTTTGACTTTGACTTTTGACTTTGAAATTGCCTCATTCATGAAGACTCCCTGTGGTGGTGCCCTCCACTGGCATCACTCGCATTAGATTCATGTTGGCTCATTTCTTTCTCTCCCGTCTCTTTTTGAATTGTCTTTATTGTAAAAATAACTATTTAGCACGATGATTGCCTTATTTGTATTAGTATTGTAACAATCTGGGATGAAGTGCTAAACAGTGCTTGTTCCCTCAGGACTCTAAATGGGTGGAAGAGAAGCAGCTGTTCTTACAGCGGAATCAGGAGCTTTTGGATAAGGTCAGACTCAAGTAATTTTGTCATTTTATTGTTTGATCTGCTGTTGAAATGCTCACACTAGACATTATTAGTACTTTTCTTTTTGTGAACTTTCTCTAACTTGGGTCATTGTCTGTCTCCAAGTCTCTCTTGTTTTCTCTCTTCTCATATGTACAGGTTGAGAGGACAGAGAGTGATTGTAGCCGGCTGCAGCAGGAGCTTCAAGACTCCAGGGATCAGAACGAACTGTTGGAGTTCAGGATACTGGAGCTGGAGGTCAGTCCAAACAATATCATCTCATTGTTTATGTTCATTCTTCTTATACTAGAGACTGGTTTGTGACCTGATAAGTTAGTCAGAATTTGGGGAATGCCGGAATTTCAGCTTTCAGATACCAAGCTTAGACTGATCTCGGTTTACTTACCATGGCGACTCATGCTGTGAGACTAACCTGGAGCAAACTTGCTATCTGGCAGGTTAACTCCACCCACAGCTGCAAATCCACCCTCTTTCTGTTGTCTCATTTATTTTGATTATGGCAACGAACAATGCGATGTGGTCTTATCCAAAACAAGGGGAATCTGAGGTGCATCGTTGTCCTCCTTGTTAGAATTTTATTCTAACAACAATCAAAGCGTAACGTGAAGTTTCTAGATTGAAGTAATATGCGGTTTATAGCCCACTTTAGGACTGGCCGATATAGACATAAAACTATATCACAATATTTAATGGAATTTATTAAGATAACAATATAAATAACAATGAAGTATTACGCCAGAAGTGGTTATTACTAACCACTAACCAACTAATATTGTTGCCAATGCATTTTATACATTTATACAATATACATTTTAACAGTATACCATGTTATTCACATTACACATTACTGGATGAAGTGGGTACTAAAAGAGTACCAGGTACCAGTCTTGCCTTGTGGAAAAGCTCTAAAGCGAGCAGAGCCGGTACTATGCAGTGGAAAAGTGCCACAAGGCTTTTATCGTTTGGATCGTTATCATGGCAGCACAGCAGGCCCACGCCCAGCATCCGGCATCTCTTTGTTGTCCAAGTTGTTAAATTCTCATGAAGTCTCCTTCGCATCTTTCCTTGACCTCACAATGAGTTGAGTGGGTGTGGTCTATATTATATTATATTAGTGTCATAGCGCATGGCCGGTCTGAACAGGGACCTTCCTCTCACCTGCTAGGTGAGAGGATGCAAAAAATTAGGCAAAGAAATTAGCCATCTTTACACACACATATGTGTGTGTGTGTATATATATATATATATATATACACGATGAGATAATACAATACACTCACACAATGTACATAATAGGGCTGTCACTTTAACAAAAAATCATATTTGATATTCGTTGCATAATTGTAGACGAGTTCGAATTCAAATTCGAATTTCCGCGTCAAAAGAGGTATTTAAAATTGTAAGACTAAAAATAGCCATGACTGGTAATTATTTGGATTGTGTTTTACTGTTTTACAACGTTTACAAAGGGGTACAAACAGACAAAGACGGCATCTTTTAGTTTAATGCAAAATATGAAAAGATTGCCATATTTTCTAAACAATTAGGCCTAGCAGACTAGCTACTCAAAGAAGTAATAGGCTACTAAAATAATAATCCTCACGGCTTAATTCAGCGTTTGTGGCTAAGGACATCCACCCATCGGTAGTCAGTGCAATGTTCTTGTCGCTCAGTATTTGCTGTACATTTTCACGAGTCGTAGAGTTTAACAATGTTTTTTGTTGCTGTGGTTCTGCTCGGGATACTGTACCGTGGCTCAATCTCACGGAGGAAATCTTTAAAGCCTTCACCTTCCACTATGCTTATTAGCCGCATATCTTTGCATATGCATTTGGTGAGTTGTGAAGTGATTGCCTCTTTGCGTGTAGCGGACAGAGCAGCCGGTGGTGGTTTAGCAGCAGACGCTCCTTCCTCTTCCAGTTCTTTGTATTCAGCTGGATGATGGAATTGCATGTGTGACTGTCGCACTGCTATGGTATGGTAGTTCACGCTTGCACAGTTTGCATATTACTTACACACTAACACTCCAGAAACCAAAGTTTTTCCAAATCACACTCCTAAGGTTTTCTGGAGTGATGATCTCTCTGTCATTGCGATCGAGCTTGTTGTTTGCAGCACCCTCCATTTCCTCCATTTTCAAAACACTGCTATTGTACGCTGCTGTTTTTTTACGCTGGTATTACGTTTCTGACTTTACTTCCGCTTCATACAATTGGGTAATTAGAGCTTTGTAATTCTTGCCGTACTTTTAGCATTTTTTGCAAGCTATTTTAAAAAAAAAGTATTATTATTATACATTTATTTATTTATTTCAAATTCAAATTTCTCTGTTCACGTTTGAATCTGATGTTTTTATGCAAATTCGAAATTACATTCGAAGTTTGAATATAATGTGACAGCCCTTGTACATAATAATGGTAAAAAAAACTCTATCTCATAATAATGTTATGTTGACTGAATGTTTATATATATAGTCACATTTGACCTATTTGTGTCTAGAGAGCACGAGGGGCAAATGTTTAGAAGTTTATTATTAAACTTAAAACTCGTTCTTGCAATTCTGAATGTTGAAAAAAGGCTTCACAACATGAAGTCTCTTCCAGGAGCAAGGATGTATCTTACCTTCAAGTGGTCGGTGGGGAATGTCTGTCTCTTCCAGGAGCTGGAAGAGGAGCACATTCATCCACAGATCTTTACAGACTTCAGACACACCTCTGCGATGCTGCTAGTCTGTAATAGTTCATAGTTAGTCCTGCTAACTATTACTGAAAACCAGCAAATATGTTTGTCAGTACTCTTGGTAAACAACTATACTTTTCCATTACAATTAGTGAAAAAAACACTGAATATACAAAGATTTGATGAATTTAACAAATCCAAAAACTCAGGCTTCTCCGTTAGTCTCTGTATTTTTGCACAGGTAAACCTGTCCATCAACCCCAATGTCCCTCCCCCTAACCATTCACAATCGTGAATTCATCTAGCATGACAGATTTAATTGCTTTTTTAAAGGAGAAGACATTAGTTTTTAGAGTATATTATTGAGAATATTATTAATATAACTGAACTTTAACTCTTTAATTTATGGTTAGATTATGAACTATTTAATTACTTTTACTTACTTAATTACTAGAAAATGTGATTTTTCGACCTAGGGTTTTCCCAAGAGGGCTACATATACAGTATACATTCTAAAATTAGAAAGTGTAGTGCAAAGGACCTGAGCCTCCTGAGAAAGAACAGTCTCCTGGCTATCACAGACGAGGAGTCTGCTGCACACCTCACAGGACCTGAGCCTCCTGAGAAAGAACAGTTTGCTGGCTATCACAGACGAGGAGTCTGCTGCACACCTCACAGGACCTGAGCCTCCTGAGAAAGAACAGTCTGCTCTGTCCTTTCCAGCGAAAGGAGTGTGATAAAGTAACCTTTTTTTCAATAACATTTAGGATTTTTACTTTGTTCTTTCTTTTTTTAATCAGGAACGTGAGAGGCGGTCCCCCCCCTTCAACCATCTGCGGATGCACCCGTTCTCTGAAGGAGTCAGTGCCCTGCAGATCTACTGCATGAAGGAAGGAGTCAAGGTAAGTAATATCAAAATATACTATACTCATATATATATATATTATTGTGATCTCAATATGTTTGCCTTCCCCATTCTCTACAGGACGTGTGTATACCTGATCTTATCAAACTCCTTGATATTCTCGGAGACAATGGAGTAAGTTGTATGGTTGCTGTTTGTGTTTTGTTATGTAGAATTCATATATTTACCAACTCATTAATATGCAAACATTTCCATTCCATTTTCTTCAGAACCTGCGTAATGAAGAACAAGTGGCCATTATTCAGGCTAGCACTGTTTTGTCACTCGCCGAAAAGGTAAGAGCTGTCCTCTTGGTTGAGCGGTGTGGCTGACAGGACAACAGCTAGCCAGGTTGACGTGCCTGTTTGTCGCCCTTTAGTGGATCCAGCAGATTGAAGGTACAGAAGCAGCACTGCACCAAAAAATGATTGACTTGGAGATAGAAATGGTGAGTAATACATACTGTGTATTTTGTATGGATACTTGTGCACATTGTACAAGGAAAGACATTGTACAAGCGTTGACGATCCATTACAAGCCATTCCAAAATGTATCCCTTTGTGAGGTCATGAGTGGGAATGGCCACTCAGACGTATGATGAACAAATCCACTTTAGCGTAGCAGTTGATGGATTCCACCAATCAGTTGGACACTCCCACATCCCACTGAAATGTATTCCTTTGTGATAAACTAGGAGCCCTTTTAATACATTGGTTAAATCCCTACTCTTATAGATTGTTCTCTATTTGCAGGAGATGTTCTGTAAGCAGAAAGGATATTTGGAAGAGGAGCTTGACTACAGAAAACAGGCCCTGGATCAGGCCTACGGGGTAAGATAGTTTGTGTATGCTTTGGCTCTATACGGTGTATACTTGGTGTTCTGAGATGTGCGTATTTATTCCCATCGTAGACAAACAAACTTCTGTTTATTAAAGTTGATACAGCTCTTTTCTGGACATTTATTTAGTATTATACTGCATTTATTAATCATAATACAATACAATAGCCCCCCCAAAGAATCGCCACCTTATCGTGGTGGGGGGGTTTGGGTGCCCCCGTGACCCTGGGAGCTGTGTTGTCCGGGGCAATAGCCCCTGGTAGGGTCTCCCAAGGCAGAGGAGGGGAGGGGCCAGACTAAGAGCATCCAAAGACAGCTCTGGACATTGTGGGGCTGTCATTGCTGACACGCCTATTCAAGGTAGAGTGGGGGTCGGGGCCAGTAGCTGTGGCATGGCGGACTGGGGTTGTGGTCCTCATTTTCAAAAACCGGAGGGTGTGAACACTCATTCTTTCCTCTCTTTCCAGAGGCTGGCTGGAAGGTTGAAGAAGGTTGCTTATCCCCATGATGACAAATTGTTGTTACAAATAAACTATATCTTTGATGACAACTCTGTGTTGTCTTTGGTTTAGTTTGTCTTTGGTTTAGTTTGTCTTTTGTCTTAGTTTGTCTTTTGTCTTAGTTTGTCTATTCATTCGCTATTTCACCTGGGCCTGAGAGGCATGTAATTTCATCTGTGCTGTATGTCAATATAGCACATTTGACAAATAAAAGATCTTTGACTCTTTGACTCTGTGTTGTGTTCCTTTGTGTTGCAGCTCTATGTGTAAAGGTGAGCACCCGCACCTGTATGTAAACTAATGTATAAATAGTCAACATACATAAGTTCAATTTACTTTAAAGTGTCTTATGAATGTATGTTACTTTTCATTGTATATATTGAAGTACTAGACAGACAGCAGTTTTTGTTAACTGCCTGTCAGAGTTATGGTGACCTTTTATGAGAAGACCGAATAGACAGAACTTTAGTAGGAAAACAGTGCCTCCCGTCTTCATTTCCTGCACCCATGCCTCAAAAGCTCCAGGATATAAGCTCCCAGCCTCTCAAGAGATCACAGTATGTACAGCTTTATGCAAGTCAACAATTATTGAGAGCTCCTTTGTGCAAGGCATGGTTCACATCAGGCAATGTTTCTTGAGAATAGCAAACTCAAAACTGGTGTGTGTTTTTTATATACTAGATACTAGTTATATATAATATATACTAGTTTAAGCAGACTGTGCTTGCCTATAGTTGTGACTTAGATGAAGATCAGAACATTTTATGACCAATTTATGCAAAAGTCCAGGTAATTCCAAAGGGTTCACATACGTTTTCTTGCACCTGTATCTATATGATCACATTGTATCATGTATTATGATTGTGGTGATGACAGGATTGGAGTCTTTGTGCTTTTTGCTGTCACTTGACCATCCACTGTCATTTGCCAGACACGACACAGAAGAAAATGGATGGATATTACTCCCCAATATGTAGTTATGCCATGTCGAATGTATATGTACACAGGTATAGTCAGTCCCCTGGCATAGTCAGTCCCCTGGCTGCTCACTGAGCCTATGTGCTGCTGCTGAAGCGCTCCTGGATCTGCTCCAGAGTCTTGCCCTTGGTCTCGGGGACGAAGGCTATGGTGAAGACTACGTTGACCGCACACATGCTGGCAAAGAGCCAGAAGGTCCCAGCATTGCCCAACCAGTCCTGGAATAGCACATCAACATCACAGCTTGACATTGCCTCCAGTGTCCAACAGCATCACATCAGGGATCATGAGAAACAGAGGCAGAGAGAGAAGCACTAACCAGTAGGTTCTGAAAAAATTTGGTGATAATGAAGGCATTTCCCCAGTTTGTGAGAACGCAGGCTGCGCTGGCGAAGCCTCGTACTTTGGAGGGGAATATCTCAGACATCACCAGCCACGGGATTGGTCCCCAGCCCAGCGCAAAACCTACACAGGAAGTGGCATGTGATGTGGTGGTCGGGCTCTGCAGCACTAGTCACAGTAAAATCAAATGTAATAAACTAGGACACAGCAACAACACAGAATAGAACAGAGAATACAACCAGTCCAGTCTGTTGCTAGGCGTTAGCGGCTCCGAGAGAAGCCACGGGGGGCGTGTCGTGCGTCAGAAATAGTGCTAGTTCTACTGGTTTCCTGGTATGTTGTCATGTGACCTCACAGCGACAGCTGCTCACTTATTACCTGGGCTAAATCTGGGCCACATGGCAGGCTACAGTGTTAGCACTGTACTATGACCGTGTTGGCACCCGACATAAACACGTTAGCACTGTGAAAGCACCAGGTAAGCGCCACATTAGCACATTGTTGGTGTCATATTAGTGCCAGAGTTAGCCCACTGTTATGTCTGTGGGTCTCACCTGCGATGAAGACGACCATGCTAGTCAGCGCTAGCCAGGACAAGTCCTGAGGTCGCACACCCAGTGACCCCTCAACAGCCAGAGACGACACCGTGCCGCTCACCATGCTGTTGTTAGGCTCTGTCGTCAAGTAGAAGAACACGCCAAACGCAGCAACACTGATCGCCATAGTAACCCCTGAAGAACGTATACACAGAATTACAGGCGAATTACAAAATAGTTTAGTAACAAAAACGCAATTCCAACTGGATACGTCTCATATCACCCATTTGAAATTTCCCCCAATGGATACTTTTTCGATCATGTCAATTGTACACTGAGTAGTACTATATGCCATGTATAGTACTGTAGTACCACATACTGTACCTGGTATACTGAGTAGTATGAAATACCCGTTAAAGTACTGTAGTACTACAACTGAGATAAAGCCTAGTACTATGGACCTGTACTGTAGGTCATAGTACCATAGTACCATGTACCTGAGACACAGAGCAGGATCTTCCGGCCAGCCCGGTCCATGATGACCACTGCGATGCCTGTGAAGACCACCTGCGTCAGGCCCAGTATCACCGTCCCCAGGGCCCCGTTCTGGACAGTAAGCAACACAGTCACTCCTGTGCTCACATGCATGCATGTTTATATGCACGCACACATTGATGCATGCACCACGCACACTCAGGACACTCAGGACAAACATACTTCAGACAGCTGGAGGATGTTGTCTTATTGTCTTATGGTGGTGAATCAAACACTTCTAAGACAACAAAATGGACGGTGCAATTGGTGAATTAATTGATGAACTGGTGGTTTGACAGTTGTCCCCCCCCCACTTACAAACTGTGCATCCTTGAAGATGTTCTCGGAGTAGAACATGATGGCGTTGATGCCCGTGGCCTGCTGGAAGAACATGAGCAGGACGCCGATGGCCAGCGGCTTGTAGATGCCCGGCTCCTGCAGGTAAGACACCCGAAAGCCTGCAGACTCCTGGGGGTCAGAGCAGAGGTGAAAGGTTACCAGGACAGGACCCATCGGCAAACACAAGGAGCCACACTGGACGGCCATTCCACTGTTCTCCTCTATAGTTTAAAATGCCATCCTCTTTTATTGTCTAAAATTCCCTGGATGAATAGAGTACCATTATAGTAATATTATCCTTGAAATATAAGACACTCCTACATGTGTAAAGCACTGTGAATAGCCTTTACCTTTATTTAAACATGACCTACTTTTGCCTAGAACCATATCTACCGAGTTACCAAACACAACACGTGACTGGAGTCCCACACCGTCGGGTTTTCTTGGCTACGAAGCTCTGATAAGCAGGAAGTCAGGGCTGGGCCACTCGGCTCACGTGAATTCACCTGCTGGTCGCAGGCCTCCTCGATGCGGGCACACTCCCATTCCACGGGGGCGTCGGGGCCCCGCAGGAAGCGCAGGGCTTCCTCCGCCTGCCGCCGCTTGCCACGGGACAGCAGGTAGCGGGGCGTCTCGGGCATGAAGCACATCCCCACAATCAGCAGGGTGGGGGGGACGGAGCCGCACACCGCCAGCCAGCGCCACTGCAGCCCCACCCCTGCAGGAAACCAGAGGTCAGAGGTTGACCATGACCGCCCCCCTCCCCCACAGAAGGCGAGGCAGGATAACCCAACTGCATTACCACATCGTAAAAGCCTGTGTGAAAGGGGCTTGCAACTAAACCGCTAAATGTGTAGATTATATCACAGGTCAGCGCTCACAAAAGAATAAGTCAGGCGAGCGCTCACAGCTCTGCAGCCGGGAGATAGATAGCAGCAAGGAGAGTGGGCTGCATTTAACCGTTTAGAACTGAAGCCGCCGAAAGCACGGTTTAGATTGTGCGGTTTTACACATACCGGCCACGTACGCCCCGCAGATGCCCGTCACCACCATGAGCTGCACGCAGGAGCCCATGGTGCCGCGCACGCGTTCGTGGGCCATCTCAGAGATGTACACCTGAGGCCAGGGGGAGACCCCCGAGGGGGATTACATTCAGCAGCCACATCCTCCACACACAGACAGAGAATAGGGAATACATGGCAACACCATGCCTAATAGAACAACGAGAAGTTATGCGCAACTCATATTGCACTGAAGATCACATTAGACATGACAGTGAATAAGATTCATTCATTAATAAAAAAGTTATACTGCACATGATGCACATGATGTTATTATTCCATGTCCCATGTTTCAGCTGTCCCTCCTGCTGTAGGGGGAGGAGTTACACAGTCTGATGGCCACTGGTAGAAATTACCTCCTGTGGTGTTCTCCGTGGTCTCTGATCCACGTGGTGTGCTATGGAGAAATACCCATGTCGCCTTTTCTATTTTTACCTTAAGTATAGTGTGCTGAAACTGGTGAGTCGGCACTTAGCTGTCAGTTGTCAAGTTAAGCAGGAGCACATAGACCCTTGACCCCCAGTATCCCTGTCCCCGAGTGATTTTTACCCTCTGACCCACTTTGCTCATCAGTGCATTGTTATCTGCTAATGAATGTTTATTTGAGTTTCACTCTAGAGGAGACATGTATGCATTAAAGACACTTAAATACACTGTCCCATAAGGAATTCCCACGACAAGCGTGCAGGGCATGAGAGGCAATGTCCATAATACCGAACCATAGGTTCCCCTCCCAGGACAGAACCCACTTTCCCGATGAGCTTATCAAGTCTATTGCCATGTAATGTATGGCATATAGAGGTTAATGTATGGCATATAGAGGTTAATGTATGGCATATAGAGGTTAAAATGGCAACCTAGTCTGCCACAGCCAGACCTTCCATATGGAAACCACCTCCTTATGAGGAAGAGATCTTGACATGACTGACATGGTGAGAGAGAGGTGGATGAGGAGGTAGTTGAGAGACTAGGATGAAAAGGAGGAGGGAGGAGAGAGAGGAGGAGCAGGTGGGAGACAGAGAGAGAGGGGAGGAGGCTGGAGAAAGACAAAGAGAGAGACAGAGAGACAGGGAGCTGAGGAGCAGGAGGGAGAGAGAGCGGTGCAGGGGGGAGAAGAAGAAGAGAGAGGGGGGGGGAGAGAGGCGGGGGGGAGAGGGGGGGGGGGGAGAGAGAGAGAGGGGGGGGGGGGGGAGAGCTTGGAGGAAGAGGAGTGGTGCTTACAGGGACCACCAGGGAGGTGATTCCGCTGGCGAGGCCTGTGAGCACGCGGCCGGTGTAGAGCATCCAGATGTTCTGCGCGGCGGCCACGATGGTGAAGCCGAAGACGAAGGGCAGTGCACACAGCATCAGGCTGAGCTTCCTGCCGAAGCGCTCCACCAGCCAGCCGCCCAGCAGGCCACCCACCGCCGCACCAATCGTCACAATGGACTGAACCACGGGCCGGACGGGACACAGTGGACAGACGGACAGACACAAGACAGATGGACAGACACAAGACAGACAGGCAGATCGGACGGACAGACAGACAGTAGAAAGTAAAAAGTCCTGTCACTTAATCCTTATAAATCCAGTGAGTGTGATAATGGAGATCTGGGGTGTGCCAGGGGAACAAGGAGACAAGGTGTGCGTGTGTGTTGTGATGTGATGTGATGTGCGTGTGATATCAGGAAGGCACCCACCCCAAACCAGGAGGCCTGGTCATTGTCCAGCTGCACGTGGTCGTCGGTGGTGCTGGTCAGATCGGGGATGGCGGGGGAGCTGTAGCCCAGCACAAAGCCGAAGCTCAGGGGACCCAGCACCGAGATGAACACGGCCAGGTACAGGTTGCCGTTCCGCACTTTGCTGTGCAGAAGATGGACAGCAGAATGGCAGCCAGTTCAAAATGCCGAAAAGACACACCTCGACATTTCCACACCTAGTTGGTTAAGGCTGGGGTCCCCGACCTCAAATACAATTCACGGCTTTGGTAGTCACCAGGGACTCCAACACAGCGGTGCTCAGCCGGCGACTTGTGAGTATTCCCATACCCGCCCGGCACCTCACACCCTGGGCAACTCTGGGAAACGAGAGTCCAGCCTCTCTCCAGGAGTTTGGTTCGGCTCCTTTCCCACCAAGGAGGTGACGTTCCACATCCGTAGAACCAGTCGGCGATGCCGGGGATCCGCACACACAGAACCCTGCCTTTGCCTACCACCCGGTTTGCAATGCATCCGACCCCAATGACTCTCCTTGCTGGTGATGAGCCCACAGGGAGGCGGCTCCACATCGTCTTTTTTCTCATCTTCAACTTAGTACCTACTGTACGTTACCTCGCTTGACATGAGGTAGTAAACACCTCATAAAATGTGAAAACGCCTCATCAAACTTGTCGTCCAACACATGGAATGTCATGATCTGCACGAGTTACTTTTTTTTTTGCTAGAAGACACAGAATTTCAGAACAGATACTTATATCCAACTCCGTCAAACCAGGTTTCTTCTTTATTTACCATTCATCTGTGTATGGTCACACGTACTCGTTTTATGTGGGTTGATCTCTGTGTTATTAAAATTGTTAATAAAACTCTCTTGTCAATACCAGGGTACAGTTACTTCCTTCATTTCACTGCATGTCCTGTATGTGACCATTAAAGTTCTTGAAATCTTGAAAAATCTTTCCTGTTCATGTCATTTTAACATTAGGTCTGTATTATTCATGTTATATTATATATATTATATTATTCATTATACTAGTTGTGTCTATGCACTGCCAGACCTGAACTATATTTTTTGGCAGGTAAACAGTGAATCAATCGTCACTTTCACGAACCATTCTTGTTGACTACATAATCAGCCTTGTCGGGTACACTACACCTGGTCTACTTACTCTAGATCAGTGTTTCTCAACCGGGAGTCCGCAGACACCTAGTGGTTTGTGGCGAAGTTGCAGGGGGTCAGCAGATATATACTTTTCTTTTATATGTAAAAATATACGAGTGGTATTTTTCGTTAAAAATGCATTCAAGCCCATTCAATTTCAAAAAAAGTCTCCCATTAACATTTGACATGAGGCTAGATGCAAAGTCCAGTGCTCAAAAAAGGTTGAGAACCATTGCTCGAGACATCGTCTGCTTTGTAACCTGGTACACTACATCCCGTGTACTTATTCTAGTACATCTGCTTTGTAACCTGGTACACTACATCCCGTGTACTTATTCTAGTACATCTGCTTTGTAACCTGGTACACTGCAAATTGAGTACTTACTCTCACATGCATCTCCTTTGTAACCTGGTGCACTGCACCTGGTGTACTACTTACTCAAGGTAGATATCCTGCTCAGAGCGGTTGTCGGCGGCCGTTTGGTCATCCTCGGACCCCTCCGCATCCAACAGACATCTCCTCTCGCCTTGGATGTCCATGGTGCGGTTGTCTCTGGTCTGGATCACACGTCAACCTCCAGGACTCACACCACCCGGCAAACACACACCTTTGCAGACACACCAGGCCAGCAGACTACTCACTCTGTACCGGACTGCGTACGTTCTCTCAAGGTTAATGGTTATTGACAGTACCCACAGAGGCGCCAGTAATGCCGCTCAACTCGCCTTGTCGACATTTCGATCAGCTGATACTCTTCGTGTCAACAATTTCCTGGTTACTGGTTCTTTTCAAAGTAAAAGCATGGTGCCGAACCAATGACGACCGGTTTCCATGGTGACGACGTCAATAGGAATCAGAAACGCACAGCAAGTAACATGTGAAGCAAAATCAATACATACATATATGTTACAAATGGACTCACCCATAGGAGAGAACGACGTGAGTATACTCTTCAGGTTTCTTTTTTTCTTTCATTATTTTCTTCGCTGAATTGTTGGAAAACCTATATTGTCAAATAATATTAAGTACAGTAAGATACAAAAATGAGACGTAACATTAAATATGAATGGAAAACATTCAAAAGTTACCAAAATTCAAATCCAAAATGTGAAAGAGTCTTCTCTGAAGACAAACAGACGAGATGTTTTATCTTGTGGCATTCTTTTTCTTTTTGTGGTTTAAACTGTAACATTGAAATACTTTATTTCTCCCAAACATGGTATCAGGGAGTTTTCCCTACTGCCGTGACAGAGGAGCAGCTGAGAGAAGCCAGGCGTAAAAGTGTCCGCAGACACCTGTTTGGCTCCAGTCAGACCTCCCGATATCCCGGAGAGAAACCACCGCAGAGACCAGAGCTGCAGGCAGACCTCATCATCTACAACAAGCTCTACAAGATGTATGTACTGTACACAGTGTGTATGTGGGCCTGCAGTAAGCGTGCATGTGTGCACGTGTCGGCGCATGCGTGCGCGTGTGTGCGCGTGTGTGCACGTGCGTGCGTTTGTGCGTGTGTGTGTGGAAACATCTCTGGTTCTGTAGTTAATATTGTCTCAACATAGCATCTCTGTGAAGAACCAGAGATACAACAATTGTAACAGCTGAATTGTTAACTAATACAACATTGTAACATAGCATCTCTGGTTCTGTAGTTAACATAGCATTTCTGGTTCTGTAGTGAACATCGTGTCTCTGGTTCTGTAGTTAACGTAGTGTCTGTGGTTCTGTAGTTAACATAGCATCTCTGGTTCTGTAGTTAACATCGTACCTCTGGTTCTGTAGTTAACATAGTGTCTCTGGTTCTGTAGTTAACATAGTATCTCTGGTTCTTTACTTAATACAGTGTCTCTGGTTCTAACATTGTTTATCTTGTTCTGTAGTTATTGTGAAGGAGAGGAAATGGTGGACCAGGGTCAGTATGAGAAGGCTGTCAGATGTTTCTCCAAAGCTATCGTTCTCCAGCCCAACCAGGTAAGACACGTGGCTCCACCCTTCCAAACCAGGCAACACACCTGACTCCACCCCTCCCAACCAGGGGTGCAGCCAGCAAAAAAATGCAATTAATTAATCATTTACCATTTTAGGCCCAGCTTTATGGGAGCCAGGGTGAGGCTTACCTGTATCTGGGTGACTTCCAGTCAGCTGCAGTTAGCTACCAGCAGGCCTGCCGTCTAGAGTCTTCTGGAAGTAGCGTCCTCCATTCCCGCCTGGCTCTCGTATACCACCTACAGGTCGTAAACTCACACACACACACACACACACACACAGTGTATTAACACAAAAACTGCACAGGCCCCTTAGCTTAGCTTAGATTTGCCTTAACTTTCCCTTTGCTCTCATAGGGCCAGTGTCTGTTTGACGGGGGCCTGTATCTGGATGCCCTGGAGTCCTTCAACAAGGCAGCAGAGTTGAACCCTCAACACAGAGCATCTGCATTGAGAAGGTCCTTAACCACCTCTGCATGGCCGTGTACAGCGCTATCTGCCCTTCGTGGTGGTATGAATGTACAACATCATGTACTGCATCATGTGAATACACCTTATATTCACTAGTCCAACTCATAATTGGTGTTATGATCAACACCTGTGCAGGGGCGTCAAACATGTGGCCCGGAGCCCGGATGTGGCACTCAAGCTGGTCCCATCCGGCCTTGGAGGCAATTTGATAAACTGGATTGATTTCTTCTTTGTTAATTAAATGTTCACTCTACTTCACAAAAAACCCTACAAATAACAACCAAGCTGTACAAGTTTGGAGAGCAATTAAACAAGTTTCGCTAAATATCTCAGACTCTTGCATATTCCGCATTTCACTAGTTTTATTAACCCCCCCGAAGAACCGTTACCTTACTGTGGTGGGGGGGTTTGGGTGCCCTAGTGAACCTGGGAGCTGTGTTGTCCGGGGCAACAGCCCCTGGTAGGCTCTCCCAAGGCAAAGTGGTCCCAGGGGAGGAGCCAGACTAAGAACGATTCAAAGACCCCCATGAAAAGGCTTACAACAAACAATGTCACCTTGCCCGGACAAGGGAAACCGGGGCCCCCTCCTGGAGCCAGATCTGGGAGGGGAGCTCGTTGACGAGTGCCTGGTGGCCGGGCCTGGATCCACGGGGCCCAGCCGCAAGCCCGAAAAGGCTACGAGGAGCCGCCTCCCGTTGGGCCCACCACCTGCAGGGAGAGTCATTGGGGTCGGGTGCGATGCAAACCGGGCGGTAGGCAAAGGCGGGGTCCTGGGTGCGTGGATCCCCGGCATCACCGACTGGTCCTAGGGATGTGGAACGTCACCTCGCTGGCGTGAAAGGAGCCAACTAGATATGGTTGGGTTTACCTCCAGGCACAGCGCCGGTTCTGGAACCAAACTCCTGGAGAGGGGCTGGACTCTCTACTTTTCCGGAGTTGCCCAGGGTGTGAGGCGCCAGGCGGGTGTGGGGATACTCACAAGTCCCCGACTGAGCGCCGCTGTGTTGGAGTTTTCCCCGGTGAGTGAGAAGGTCGCCTCCATGCGATTACAAGTCGCTGGGGGGAAGGCTCTGACTGCTGTGTGTGCTTATGCACCAAACAGCAGTTCAGAGTATCCTGCCTTCTTGGAGTCCTTGGAGAGCATCCTGGAAAGGGTGCCATCCGGGGACTCCATAGTTCTACTGGGGGACTTCAATGCACACGTGGGCAACGATGGAGAAACCTGGAGGGGGTGATTGGGAGGAACAGTCTGCCCGATCTGAACCAGAGTGGTGCTTTGTTGTTGGACTTCTGTGCTAGTCATGGACTGGCCATAACAAACACCATGTTCGAACACAAGGTGGCTCATAATTGTACCTGGTGCCGAGCCACCTTAGGCCAAAGATCAATGATCGACTTTGTTGTCGTATCAGCAGATCTGCGGCCACATGTTTTGAACACTCAGGTAAAGAGAGGTGCAGAGCTGTCAACTGATCACCACCTGGTGGTGAGTTGGATCAGGTAAACCCAAGCGGGTCGTGAGGGTGAACTTGGAACGTCTGGTGGAAGCCCCTGTCCGTAGGGTCTTTAACTCCCACCTCCGGAAGAACTTCTCTTGTATCCCAGGGGAGGTTGGGGACATGGAGTCCGAGTGGGCCATGTTCAGAGCCTCCATTGCAGAGGCGGCGGCTAGGAGCTGTGGCCAGAAGGCTGTCGGTGCCTGTCGTGGCGGCAACCTAAGAACCCGCTGGTGGACACCAGTGGTGAAGGAAGCCGTCAGGCTGAAGAAGGAGGCCTTTCGGGCTTGGTTGGCCCAGGGGTCTCCCGAAAGAGCAGACAGGTACCGGGAGGCCAGGAGGGCTGCAGCCTCAGCAGTCACTGACGTTCGGGGAGGCCATGGAGAAGGACTTTTGGTTGGCCTCAAAGAAATTCTGGCAAACCGTTCGGCGACTCAGGAAGAGAAAGCAGGGCTTAGCTCAGGCTGTACTCAGTCGGGGAGGAGAACTGCTGACCCAGACTGAGGATATTGTCGGGCGGTGGAAGGAACACTTTGAGGAACTCCTGAACCCGATCAACACGCCCTTTGGGGAAGAGGCAGAGTCCGAAACCTCAGGGGGAGCCTCACCCATATCCTTGGAAGAGGTCGCCGAAGTAGTCAAACAACTCTTCGGTGGCAAGGCGCCGGGTGTGGATGAGATTCGCCCTGAGATGCTAAAGGCTCTGGACATTGTAG